>CATIWR010664376.1:0-76711 GCA_949677035.1 Omphalea diandra | reverse complement strand
CTTCTTCATTTATTCATCCTTTTGCAAGACCAACTTATGAGTCAAGAGTTTGCCTATCAATACGTCAGTTGGAACTCTTATATGCTGCAAACTCTAGCACCAAATTTATCTAGAGGAAGAGTTTTGAGGATTTTTATGTTTACCTCATAGTTGGTAAGAGCTTTTCCAAATTTCTTCATGTTGGTGACAATAGACAAGAGCCTATTTGTCATTTTTGTGATGCTCTCATTGTCCTTCATCATGAAGAGTTCCCATTTGGTGACATACATCTCCAAATGGCTTGATTTGACTAGAGTTATGCCTTCATGATAGTTCTCTAGAGTCTTCCAAATGGCATATGCAGTTTGACAATGTTGCACTCTTCTAATCTCTTCTCTAGAGAGAAAGAGCTTAGAAGAATGACCATTGCTCTATTGTTTTTGCCATTTGATCTCTGATGAGCTTCAACCCATTCTTCTCTTGGTATAAGTTCTTCAATTCTATCCACTACTTTAGTGGGTGGCTTCCATTCTTTGACAACCATATCCCAAAGGTCCACCACATCTGTGTCAAGGTAGATTTCCATTTTATACTTCCAATAAGTATAGTTGGAACCATCAAAGTGAGGCTTAAGGTGTGAGTGGATTCCCTCTTGTGCTATGTTCTTTTACTCACCAATAAAGGTTTGTTTAAATGTTTTGGCTCTGATACCACTTGTTGACCCTAGGCACTAAGAAGGCGGGGAGGGGTTGAACTGGTGTATAAAAATTAAAACAAGAAGATAAGGAAGAGAATGAGTAGAAAGTAGACACAAGATTTGTAGTGGTTCGGATATAATTGACCCTACGTCCACTCCCCAATTCTCAGCAATTAAGTGTTCCACTATTTACCAATGGTGTTTTCAAGCTCACACCAAACTTTTACACTTGTGTTTTGAAGGCTCACACAATAACCTTTACACTTGTGTTTTTGAGGCTCACACAACAACCTTTACACTTATGTTTTTACAGGCTCACATTACAACCTTTACAAATGGTGTTTATGCTCACACCAAACAATCTCTCAAAAGAATAGAAAAGATTGAGTAGCAAAATTGCAAGAGTTTGGTTACAAAGTTATCAATTCTCTTTTATTTACATCTATTTGGTTAGGTATTTATAGCCTCTACCCACCAACGAGACGTTGCAACAAAACTGGTATAAAATCTTCAAGGTATGCTAGACAGATTCTATATTAACTGCTTGTCAAGCTGAAGTCGCTATCGCTATTGCTCATTAGCGGTCGTGAATTCTAAATTTTCATACGGGAGCTAAAACTTGCGGTGAAAAATCCTGTTTGTGTCTAACGGCTAGTCCACATGTCTTATTGTCATTGGTTTACCAGGAAAATATAGTTGTTGCATTTCTTCTACTAACAAAAGTAGCAGTCGCGAATTTCTTTGTGCAGGCCATGACTCGGGGCATGAATTCATCTGTCAGAAATTACATCTTCCACTTCATGAATCACGATCGCTACTAACAAGTTGCCTTTGCAATTTTTGTCTTCCAACGAGAACCTGGGACATTTGTCAAGCTTTGGTTTTGGACTTGTTTCCCTTTTGAGGCTTTTTGAAAATCGCAGTCGCGACTTTGACGCTACATAGACCGCGAATCAGTCTGTCACTTTTAGACTCCTTCTTTTGAGTGAGTCGCGATCGAGAATGGCTCTGCAATTTTGCCAATCTAATTTCTAGCAAGTCTTCACATGGATCGCGATCATGAATTTGAGATTGTGGTCTCGATTTAGAAGTCAACTTAGAGTTTAAGAGCTCCATCCAACTTTACTTAAAAATCTTACTAATTTTTGGAAAATAACACTTAAATAAACATTAATAATGATCACTCTCCTTTGTCAAGATCAAAAGAGTTCCTAGACTTAGGATTAACCCTCTTAGTCCAACAGCTCCCAAACTGCTCTTTCACCTCTTTGAACTTTTGTTACATAAGGGTCATAGTATCTTGCATAGCTTTTGCAAACAACTTCCATTTTGGGTCATCTTTAGGTTTTACTGTGGTTAGCAAATAAAAAAAGAAAATCTTCATAAACACTCCCTTACGTGTTTTCACTCAAGAGATAGTGCTCATACTTGTGTGTAACTCAAATTTGGTTTTTTCCCTCTTTTGAGCTCACCACTTTTTCGTTTTATCTTTGAAGTTTCTTTTCTTTAAGTTCTTTAAGGATTAAGTTACTTTATTCCAAGAGAAACTTAATTCAATCATAAATAAGCAAAAATTAAACTTAGAACTACTTAGAAAATAAAGAAAAGTGATTAACTTAACTTAAATTGCAAGACATATAATTATAAAGATCAAATTAAAAAAATAAAGATAAAAGACATTAGGAATAGCCAAAGGATAGTTTTGAACAAGATTTGGATGAGAAATTGAAGCCTAGGCCGAATAACAACTCAATTGCTAAAATGGGCTCCTCAATTATACAAAATTAGTTCTTAAGCAATTCTTAACTCATTATTTCTTTTCTTTCTTTTTCTTTTTCTTCCTTCTTCCTTTTTTAATTTTTTTTAACTTTTAGAAGCTAAAATATAATTGAAATACAAGAACAACTCAAATAAACAGAAATAAGGGCTTAGAAGTCGAATTAGGGATGTAAGGTTCAATTTGCCAAAGCAGGGTTTACCTTTAATGAAGAATAACTTGGTTTGGCCCTAGACAATTAATTAGACACTAAAGATTGATTAAAGCAAGAAGAAATTTGAATTGGAATAAAAAAACATAAGACACTTGAAGAGAAAAAAAATAGGCTAACTAACACAATGCAATCCTTTTTTTTTTTGTGATTTTCTTGATGCAATTGGATAAAACTGAAATCAAACAATAAAGGATGATTAATTATCATTAAATAAATGAATTTGATGAAAGAAACACAGAAAAATAGAATTGAACACTATAGACCAAGAGAGGCCAAATAAGGCTCAAGAGAAGAAGAAAAGAAACAAAATCAAATGCAAAAAATGCAAGAATAATAAAAACTTGAATTTGGATAGATAATACCTTGATATTGATGCCAAAACTCTGATACCAAATGATAGAAACTGGGTTATGGAATTCCTAATTTGTTTGCTAAGTTTCAGGAATTATCTACGATCAAGAATAAGATAAAGATTCAATCTTCAAATCCTAAGTAGACCTCTAGAAAATCTATTTCTAATAACCTAAGTTATAAAAATTATAGGTTGTTAACTTAAATTCCCAAATTGAGTAAGTAATTCACAGAGTAGAATGAAACAATTTGTAAAATTACTAAGCCTTTACTTAATAATCTCATCAAGTCATTTCAAGAACTTAAGAAAAGAATAAGCCTTACTAAACATTTTCAATTATTAGAAAAAACTAAATGCAAACTCATTTTTAGGGACTTTTATAGGCTTACAAGACTTAAACTAATATAAATCCTAACAGGAGATGAAAAAGAATCTTCCTAAGACATTCCTAAACAAAATAAGACCTATAATCCTTCATAAATACTAGTTTCTTCCTAAAACTAACTAATTAATCTCTTCTTAATGAAATAAGGACAAAATTAAAGCCTTATGATTAACTAATAAAGAATTCAAGATTACAAAATTTTTATGTAAAAAATTGCTTGAAGCCGCATGACAATGCACATACCTATGTCACAACAGTCTGTCAAAGGATCATAAAGATGCACGACCATATACACAATCGTGCCATAACTTTCTGCCAAAATTTAGTGCTTGCCCTTGACGATGCATGGCCATGTGTGCAGTCGTGCCATAACTTTCTACCAGAAATGAATACCAACCTTTGTTGATGCATAACCATGCACACGATTGTACTTCAGCTTTTTGCCTTAATTTCTTCTCTCGATGAATTAGGGTCCATTTAAACCAAGCTAAGCACTCCTCTTGAAGACTTTATACTTCCATCCTTTTGCATTTAGTCTTCATGAAATCCATTATCTTTTTAAGCTAATCTTTTTATAATTTCACTTTCCATGAAAAGTTCTAAGTGCATCTTTAAATTTCTTGAGTTGTTTATTGGACATTGAAGTCGAATTTGATCCTTTGCATCTTTGACTAGACTGTTTGCATCAACCCTCATCCTCCTTATTTCCTTATCTTTCTTGATCACCATCTCATGAATGAGAAGCTTTCTAATCAGGACATTGATTGGTACTTCTCCAATGTCATGATTAGATTGTTCCATACTATACACTCTAGCCCTAAAATTTTTTAGTGGAAGCATATTAAGGATTTTGGTGTTTACCTCAAGATTGGTGAGGGTTCTCCTATATTTCTTCATATTGTTAACAATGGAAAGGACTTTATTTGTCATATTGATAATGATTTTTCTTTCATCATAAAAAGCTCTTATTCTATCACATATATCTCTAACCTACTTGACTTCACTTGCATTATGCCCTCACAGTAGTTCTCTAGGGCTTTCCATTTCCCATGGTGGTATGGCAATGTTGAACTTTTCCACAATCTTCTCTTGAGATATAACTTAAGATGATCGCCATGACGCTCTTATTCTTAACATTTGCTTTCCTATGTGCCTCAGCTCATTCTTTTGGAAGTAATTCTTCATTAACATTCACAACTCTAGTAGGTGGCTTCCACTCCTTTGTAACAATAACCTAAAGATATACCATATCACTATCAAGGTAGATCTCTATTTTGTACTTCCAGTGAGTATAGTTAGATCCATCAAAGAATGGTTTAAGGTGAGAGTAGATTCCTTCTTATGCCATGATCTTTTCTCAAGCAATTAAGAGAAGAATTGAGACTTACGCTTTGATACCACTTGTTGGCCTTGTGCTAAATTGATGAAAAATTTAAATTTATTAAGGGAGTGTAAGTACTAAAGAGAAAGAAGGAGTATGAGAAGGAGAAGAACAACAAGCAATTTATAGTGGTTCGAGTATTGAACAACCTTATATCCACTCCTCAATTTTCCAATTAGGTATTTAACTAACTCTCAATGGTGTTTTACAAGTTCACACCTAACTTAGTGTTTAGGCTCATACTAAACCCAATTACAATTATGTTTAAGGCTCACACACAACCTTACATAATAGTTTTATCACTTAGGCTAACTCTAAAACACAATCCCAAGTGTTTAAGGCTAACATCTAACCTTCAATAATTTAAAGTATAAAAACAAAATGAGTTAAGGTGGTGAGAAATCAAATTGCAAGTGTTTAGCCATAATTAAATGTTATCCCTATTGCATTCAAAGCCATTTGGTGGAGTATTTATAAGTTACAACCACCAAATAGCCATTACAAATGAAACTACCACTAAATCTCTAATGTTGGAGGCAAAATCTTGCATTTAATGTATATTAGAGTAAGATCATAGTCAAGATTGAAGGTCACTATCGCAATCCATATTTCACACTAGATTTTGGTTAATAGCAATCAAGATCTTCAAATGTGCCTAATGGATAATAAATCTTGGCATTTTGACATTGGTTCTTCAAGGAACTAGCTGTTGGTATCCTCTAATGGTTTTCAAAAGCCATTATCATGATTTTAGAAGGCTGGCCACTACTACTATCGCAAATGAAAATACTGTTTTGGCATTCTGAGATTTGGCCACTGCTGCTGCCGTGAATTAACCTTAACTGTTTCAAATTTTGAATCTCAAATGGCTCTTTGAAATTTAGCTTGGCTTGGTTTGCTTTCTAGAGTCCATCTTTGATCATTTGAAGATAGCGGTCATGTCCAAGTTCACAATAGGAATTGGAAATCAGACTAAAGCTTTTGTTCCCAAATTTTCTTCAGACACGATCCTTAAGTATTGATCACAATTTAGGAGAAAGTTTTAACACTTTGGGCATTTTGGATCCAATCACTTTCATTATACTTTTAATGTGTTTCTAACTTAATTGCTATATAGACAACAACTATAAATGATGTTAGAACCTTTCAGTCTATGTGGTTGAGATCAAAATAGAGCTTTGACCTAAGTTTGACCAACTTAGTCTAACATTTATCATGTTTAGTTAGATTTTTCTCTTTTAGTTTTTACTATTTATTTTTAGTTATAGAATTTTAATTTTTTATTTATCCCTCATATGATGACATTTCCTTACACAAGGGAGGTGGATCTGTTACTCCAGTTGGTGTCTAGCTCTAGGAGTTACCTCCTTGTGTGATAGCTCGTATAAAGGAGACTGGCTTCCTATCGTTCCTGTGAACATTTCTAGATAAGTCTCTATAGAGTGACTCGATGATGATCCAAGTATTGGCTGAGTGGTGGATGGACACAACCATACTTTCCATCTGCCATAAACTGGGGCTTTAACCTGTAGGATCTTACGTTCATGAACGAGATTCATTGAACTGGGATTCCTCTGCCTACAAATGTAGGCATGTATCACCATGTCTTAGAAGGAGACTACATTTATTGCCTCCTTAGATGTGTCTCTAAGATAAAGGTGAACCTATCTTTTGAGTGCTCCAGTTTAAATTGAAAGGCTCTTACTGCTATTAATAGTAGTCCATAAGAGTTGATCAACCAAGTGGTCTAGTGTTTTCTCTTATACAATTTGTCAGGGCCACTTTTTACTATTTTAGTGGATACAGTCGAGATACGCCTATTACCAATGCTTGAGCGTTTAAGACTCGTCCATCATTTTGAGTGACATTCAATGACACTTGCACATCTATATAGTTTCCTCAATCGGTGCAGTTAAGGATTATCTTACATGGGTGTCCCCTAGTAAGTGCTCATGGCAATTTACTAATTTGGATCTTCCCTGCTCCACTTGTTTATTTATTTCACTTATTGTCATTTAACCAATGTTAGGTTTCTTAATAGACGGGTTATAGAGTTGAGGTTAGTAGAGGATGACAACCCGTTACTGGATATGGACAATTGATGGTCTCACTTTGTGAGGTGGTGTTTTGTTCATCACAAAAAGTCATCCATTGGGATCAAGTGTATTCGCTTGAACACTGTGACCCTAGATTAGGTATGTCTAGCTCACAAAACAAAGTTAACTATCAATTTTCATGTCATTTATTGGTTTTGGTTAAACACTTACAATGATGGAATCACTGGTTCTATTCTCCTTACAACTGTGATTAAACTAGAGGGGTCCATCAAAGCATAACAACCTGAGGTTTCCAAGGCAAAGGGTCACTTGATTAGGTGATGTCGACTAATGGGTCCCTTGATCAAAGAGTGGTATCTTGGAGAGAGTGGCATGAGGGTCCAAACGTATGACTAGTACCTTAGCCTTAGCTCTCAATCATGTTCTGGGTGGCAAACCTGAAGGAGGAGTATTAACATAATTCATACTCAAAATTTAGCTTGCCATAAGCAGTGTTGACTATTGAATCTAGATACTTGGGGCACTTATAAGGATGATTCTAATGGTGAAGGTAGTCATTTAAGCATTTTCACATTATAAGGCTCATACAGAGGTAGTTCTTCATCGTGGTGCTTTAGGGGACGATGACACACTCATAAAGGAGGCTTATTGAGCATACTCTAATTGTCAAGGTTATAAGTGGGCCTATACTTTTAGAGCTGGTGGTCGTCGATAAGCTTGATCAGTTCCCTAATAGTCTGGCAGAGATATACATGTGTTCCCTCATTAGCTCGATGATGACCTTAGAGATTATAAGGTTGAGCACCTTCTGATACTACTCATGTAAGTATTGTTTTTCTTATTTTCTTATGCTTTTTGATTATTCTTAATTGTAGTTGCTAACATGGTGTGTGCTTGCAAATTTCCTGTGCCTAGGTTGAGGCCATGTTTAACCTGATTGCTGCACTTAAGAGGATTGTGTCTTAACAGACTCGAGAGGTCCAAGTTATTAAAAAGAAATCATATATACATACTTATGGTTATTTTGGTATGTACTTATGACTTTTCCATCCTAACCCTTACGCATTTTGCAGGAGACAGTCCAGTACTTAACTCAAGAACTGGAGGAGACACAGTACTAGCTAGCTGAGGCTGAGGCTGGGATGAAGAGTATAGAGTCAAAGGAGTATGTTGCCACATCGGAGGAGGTGAAGGATTGAGCCACCTGTCATTGCTTTAACTTCAAGGATTTTTCTCTTGTTGTCTTTGCACTTGTTGGACACATTTAGTAATTGTGTGATGATTATTTATATGACTTTTAAAAGTCCTTCTATCTTTTTAAAAATTAATTGAATGATTACGACTTTAAGATATATTTGAAGGTGACTGTATCTTAATTTTGTTAAACATTGATGCCCTTAAATGATATTGATGCCTAATTTTAGCTTTAATGCTTTATTTATGGTTTCTAGCATATGATGGTTTGATTTCCTACTTATTGGTACATGAATATATCTTTTAAATAGGCACAAGATAATTTGGGTTCTCAAAATGTAAGGGAGACTCTATTCAAAATTTTGTAGAAAAAGTTATATATATAGACCAATAATGGTCTGTACAGATAGGTATAACTATTTGTAATTGTTAAGAACTATCCACCCTTCCTCCTTCTATAAAAGGCCTCTCCTTGATTTTCACTCTTAGATAAACTACTTTTGCATTTTCCATCATGATCAAAACATTTTTTAAAGTCTTTCTCATCTTAAAATTGATCTAATTTACCTTGGGTGGGCTTCAAAGCCCTTTGTTACCTCTCATTTGTCTGAATCAACATGGATTTTCTTCAGGTAGTTTGAGATTTATGGGATCCTGCTACCCATTCCTTTCACTTTGGTAATACTAAAATCTATCCCTTGCTAGAGAAATTTGATGTCATTCTCAATTATCAAATCACAAGTGTTGGCTATACCGCTCTACCATATCTGGCTTACCCATATATTTAAAAAATGATGGAGTGATTTGACTTATGATATGATGAGGTACCCATTTACTTTAAAAGAATAGAAGATCCTCACATTTCCACTTCTCTCACTACATTCCTCTAGGGTTCATGCTCAGGTAGTTCAAACCTGTATTTTGACAACTATCTTGATGGAAGAATTTCTATTATGGATAGATGATAGAGAGATCGACCTGTAAATTGTATCTCTTATAGAAGAAATTGAACTATGAAAGACATCAATCCCAATAATTCTTAGTGAGATCATTTTGGGTTTGGATAAAGTGTCGCTTGGCATCAATGATTCTTTCTTTAGGAGTCCATTCCTATTTTAGGTATAAATGTTTTTTACAATCTTCTTATTTATTATTATTATTATCATATATTTTATTTTATTTATATTTTTACTTTTATTTTGTTTTTAATGTCATAACTTTTGCCTAGGCTGCCCTCATGGGTTTTCAATCCAATATGTTGCTCATTTTTGCTTATGTTGTTCTTTTGGATTTTCAACCTAACAAAATTTTCTTTTTCTCTATTTTTTTTCTTTTTTTTTTAGTTATGGTTGCAAGAGAAATTATGCTTATCAGATGCTCCCTTTGTGGATGTAAGACACTATTTTCCACAACATCACTTAAATCATCATTTGTTAAGGCTTGCCTCTACCATAGTTGAATGGACTGAATGATTGTCTCATATTACTAATTCTAACATTTGTTAGACTTGTCCCTAGTGGAGGTTGACTAGCATCACATTAAGGGCATATAGAGGATGTAAGATTTGACTCTATCATTGGGCCTTTCAATGATTCAGCTAGAGTCCATTGTCAGTTTGGGTTGGTACAAGATGCAATGGGTTTTCTCCCATCCTTTACCTGAGCACCTTTAACCTAATGCTTTCTAGATAAAGTTAAGGCTATGTGGGCCAATCTTTACATATACCATATCTTTTTGGTTAAGGCTTCTACCTTTGATGACACTGACTTTGAGGCTTAATTGAGCAATAGTTAGCAACATAGGACTCTTATCAAACATTTACAACAACTTCATTTTATTTAGTTTATAAAAAATGCTTGATCAAGATGGCTTTCATTATGCCAATGTATTTTCAATTGATATTATACTCAGTATGAATCATCATATGTTGTATATTACATACTAATTAAATGCATGCTTACTACTTCTATTAATACACATTAGACATCTGATTATTTTGTTTAACGCCTTTGATTAGCCAATTTTATGCCCTTTATCCTTACATTCCTTCGTGTTGTACCCTGTTCTATCACCCTATAATGTGCTTCCCTAGTGGTTGTTTGCATGTTTTTTTACTTTTGCTTTATTTATATATATTTTATGCCTCTTTGCCTAAGCCACCCTTTCAAATTTTTGACTTAGCAAACTTTCATAATTTTTGCCTAAGTCATCCTTTCTGGTTTTCAACTTAGCGGGTTTCACCTCTTAACACAAAATATTTCTTCAGCCTATTTAGGTTCACTGGCTTAGAATTCATTCTCATCCATGTCTGATAATTTTATAGCAGTGCCTAAATAGATTTATTTGACCATATGGGGAACTTTCAAATTCGGCTTGAATTTTCCTTTAGGGTCTTGAACCTATGGTTGGATCACTTTTAATACCAAATCGTCAACTCTTATTGTGCTTGCCTTGAAAGTATGTTTCTGGCTTCGTACAACTAGATATGATAAAGAGCCTTTAACCTCTTCTCATCTAATAAAGCCAGTTGTTTAGACTCACTTCTCACCTATTGATATTTAGGGACTCTCGTCTCAACTAAGGCTCATAGGGACTTTATCGTTGTCTCGATTGATAGTACTACCTCTAATCCATACACCAAAGAGTAAGATGTCATTCTTATTGACATTCAAACTATGGTTTTATATCCTTAAAATGCAAAAGGCAATTGACATTCAAACTATGGTTTTATATCCTTAAAATGCAAAAGGCAACTTCTCCAACTAGTCCATTTAAGTCTGCATCATTTTAGCAAGGATGTACTTAATATTCTTATTAGCTGCCTTAACTATCCCATTTGCTTGTGGTTTGTAAGGTGATGACTTATAATGGGTCACCCTATACTTCTCCATGATGATATTGACTTCATCTTGAAAGTGAACACTATTTTTTGTCATTATATGGTGTGGCATGCCATAATAGCAAATTAGATTCTTTTTTTGTAAATTGAGTCATATGCTTTGTCCCAGTTTACTGAAAGATTCAACTTGTACCCATTTTGAAAAGTAATCCACTACTACCATAATGCATTTATTCCCCCTTACAAAACTAGTTTGATTTTCCTAATTGCATCAATACCCCAACTACAAATGGTCAAGGTGAAGTCAAATTCTATAACTCCATTAAAGGTAGGTGGTTAAGGCTGCTATATACCTGACATTGGTGATAATTTTTGGTAGTTTGAATGCAATCCTACTTTATAATTGTCTAATAATAGTCCATCCTCAAAATTTTCCTCGTTAGGGTCTTTCTATTCATGTGGGGACTATAGATCCCTGTGTATACTTCTTTGATAGCCTCACTTGCTTCTTCCTTCATTAGACATCTTAAATGAATCCTATTTGCCATTTTCTTATACACTTTGCCATCCTAAACTATGAACTATGATGCTAGGCTTTAAATTATGTCCTTATCTTTCTTTCTGCTTCCTCGGTGTACTTTCCATCTTTCAAATATCTTTGCATATCATAATACCATGAGCAATTTTTTCACTAATACCTATACCATCTTTTTATTGACGTAGCATGGCATTGTGGACCTTAATCTAACCAGTGGCTTTATCGACATCCACTGTTGCTTATCCCAAATAAAAACCAAAGTAGCCAAGGCGTTAACCATCACATTCTCCTCCTATAGTAAATGGTAAAATATGATTATCTAGAAATTCTGGGTCAGTCTCCTTAATTATTCCAAATATGGGCTCAAGCATTCTTCTTTTAACTCTTACTCATCAGTTACTTGAGAAATGAACAATAATGAATTCCCAAATACCTCAGCGGTCTTTACCTTCATTTGTATCAAAGATTCCAACCTAAGTGCACAAGCCTCGTACTCAACCATGTTGTTTATTGCCTTGATGTCTAGTTTCTTAGACATAAGGAATAACTCTCCTTCTAGTGACACCAAAATTACCCCTATACTAACCCCTTTTTTGTATACTACTTTATCGAAGTACATTCATCACCCTGAGGCTCTATTGCTCCTAACCTTTTATCTAGGAACTAGGGAGGTTTAGATCCTTCTTCCACAAATGGATGTTAGGCCAAATACTTTGCGATTGCTCGACCCTTAATCACATTTTTGGTTAAGTGCTTTATGTCAAACTCCATCAGGAGTATTAACCATTTTGCTAATCTATTAGTCAAGGATGAAGGTTTATGCACATATTTAACTGGATCAAGCTTTGAAACCATCTCAACTAAATATGAATGGAAATAATGCCTTTTCTTCATAATCCACACTAAGGCCAAACATGTC
The DNA here is from genome assembly GCA_949677035.1 of Omphalea diandra. Lineage (NCBI taxonomy): Eukaryota > Viridiplantae > Streptophyta > Magnoliopsida > Malpighiales > Euphorbiaceae > Omphalea > Omphalea diandra. Next base: position 64,379 of record CATIWR010664376.1, on the reverse strand, counting down.
TTATCTATCTGATTATACATTTCCTCATAGAAGAGCAATTTCTTCCTAAGGTAATAACAACATGCCCATTCTCTACCTCATCTTCTTGTGCTAGCATCACCTGTGCATAACTCTATTCTACTGTTAAATACAAACTTAATGTTTTTCCCATTTTCAAAGGTTTTAATACTAGTGGGTTGGTCAGATATTCTTTTATCTTTTTGAAGGTCCTTCGACACTACTTGTTTTAAACCATTAGTTAATCCGTTTTTAATAATTTAAAGATTGGCTCACATATAAGAGTAAGTCGAGCTATGAATATGCTATTGTACTAGAGATGGCCTAGGAATCCCCAAAATTCCTTATTTATCTTTAGTACAAGCATATGCTGAATCACCTTTACCTTATCCAAATCTACTTTGATACCCTTCTCATTCAACATATGTCTAAATATTTTATTGAATGTGACCCTGAACACACATTTCTTAGTGTTCAACCTTATGTTATACTGGTTAACTCTTTTTAAAAACTCTTATAAGGCATCAAATTGTCTTTCCCTTGTCTCAAACTTCACCATATGTCATCCATAAATACCTTTACTTCTTTATGGATCAAATCATGAAACAAAGTAGTTGCCATCTACTAGTAAGTTACTCCTAAATTCTTCAATCCAAATGGCATCATCTTGTAGCAATATGCCTCCCATTCCATGATGAAAGTTATCTTTACCTTATCTGTGATTTCTATGAGGATTTGATTGTATCTCAAAAAACCATCCATGAAAGAGTACATAACACAAATTGCAGCACCGTCCACTAACACGTCAATGTGGGGCAAAAGAAAGTCATCTTTGAAGTACATCTCATTTAAATCTCTATAATCTACACACATCCTCACTTTTTTGTCTTTCTTTGGTATCAATACTATGTTAGCCAACCATTCAGGTTAGTCAACTATCTCAAGGAACTTAGTATTGAAATGCTTTACCACCTTTTCCTTCACCAATTGAGCCCATTCTAGTTTCATCCTTCTAAGCTTTTATTCACTGTCTCATGTTCAAATAAGTCTAAATCATATACTCGGCTATCTGTCGATCGACCCCTAACATGTCTTCATATGTCTAAGCAAAGACCCTTTGATATTTCCTAAGCAACTATTTGAATTTCATTCTTTATGCATTACATCACTGGCAATAAGCAAGATTTGTAGATTTTCTTGTGTACCAAGATTAAATGTAGTGGTATGCATAAAATTAATATTAATTATACTCATTAAATGATGCATGCTTTACACACTAACATTAGAAAACACATCACACAAGTAAGCAAATTCATCATTTATTTCCTTAAATTGAGATATAAATACATCATCATCCTCAAAGAGGCTGGAGATAAGAACATCAAAGAGATCAAGAAAAGAAGCTTCTTTTGGTGGATCCACAGGGGCTTCTTCAGCAATGACCTTATTTAGACTTTTCTTTAACCTCTTTCTCATCAATTGCTTGAGGAATGGCATTCAAATCACTAACTTGTTTAGAGCTCACTTCATCCCTAATTTTAATGTCAGCCATGGCCTTCACAACTTTCTTAAAATCTTGCTTTGTCTAATCATCTCTTAATTTAACCTTCATAAAGCGTTCCCAAAGTACTACCCCATTCAATTTGATCTGTTTAACTTTTAATGACTGATTTTGCATTTCATCACCATTACTAACATCTTCAATGGAATTTACAATCATATCCTTGATGTCTACCAAGGTCATCCATATGTATATTCCCTTAGTGAACTTACACAACCTAGTATATCCCCATTCTAGATACATAAGAGGGGTGTCCTAATTAACTAGTATAAAAGGCTTCTTTTTATGGTTTTTGCTAGTTGTTCAAAAATGTGTTTCCTTTAAATACCACTAGTGCTCTTCATTAGAGATCTCTCACTTGTCATTCCATGGCTAAGTAGTCTAAGGGCAATTCAAAAATGTAGATTATCCCTTATCCTGATCTTCTATTGCTTTCACAACTTGTTTCCCCTTCCTTTTCTTTTTCTTCTTATTTTCTTCTTCGAATAAGTCCTAGTAATCTAAATGACTTGCTTCACCAACTTGCATATGAAAGAATGTTTTCTCAAGATCATCCATAATATCATCTTCCACATGCTTGTCATCCTCTTCTACAGTCTCCTTTTTTTTTTATCTCTCTAATTATCTCTCTTTCTTTCATAAAAAAAAGTCAAACAAAGGGTAATACAAATGTATTATCTCTAACTTTCCTCCCTTTCCATGTAATCTAATCCTCTTTTGTTAGTATGAGTAGAGATCTAGAGGAATTTTAACATAACCATAAAGTTCTCTCCTAATACCTATCCTAGAAGAAAGTTCATATTCTTCATGATGCTCATTACTTTTAGGTCAACCCATTTGCTTGTAACTCTGGCAACCTAAAAACCCCTAAGATATAGGACAATTATGCTCAATATTGATATAGTCTCTTCAAGTTTTACGTATATCATTATTATTTAAGCCTTATAAGGGATATTGACTGGTTGACCTTTTGATATACTATAGATGCACTCCTCTCAATGGATGATTCATGGTCTCTTTGACAATAATGAAAAGGTAATGGAAATGTCTATCACAGTAAAATTCACCATTGCCTCTACAATCAATTTTCACCATGGTTTTGAACAAACTAGTAACTAGCCTTCTACTATCATAATAAGTTCGAATGATACTGTTTGATGTTCCCAAATCCTTCTCTGACACCCCAAACTTATGTAACAACTTCAAAGGGTAAATATTGATTCTAGACCAATCATTAGCAATCACAAATAAAGTTTACCTACCCTTTACCGTAGCTTAGATGAGCAAAATCAAATTATGGTCCCTCATTTCAGATGGTAGATCTTCATTAGAAAAGGTGATCCTTCCCTTGTTAGTAACTAAGGCAATAATGTCCTTCAGTGTAGCTTCCGTAGAAATCATTCAACTCTACAATGCTTCAACCATCACCCTTTTATGTTCTTAATAGGTGATGAGCAATTCCTACATGCTAATTTGAGTTGGCATCTTCTTTAATTGCCCTAGAATGGGCTAGTCAGCCTCCTTTACATGCTTATCCACCTTTTTCTCAACTCTAGATTTCTTAGGGGCCTTTCTATCTGAATATTGCTTCCCACTTCTAGTTACATAGTTTACCTGTTCCCCTTCCTCCTCGTTATCACTTTCTTCCTACAACCTAATCATTCTCCCTCTTTTCATTTCCTCTATTTATTCATCTAAACTTCTCTGAAAGGTTGATAGCACAAACAATAATTACAACTTTAATAGGGGTCACCTCCTTAAAGGTGGCCATTACAACCTCCTTAAAAATCCCAAAATCTATTATAAAAGCTTCTTATGTTGGGAATGGAACATTGTGATAGTTTAGGAATGGGTTCCCTTTATCCTTGTTCTTTTAGATTTAGGTGGCACAATGGTTTTATTGTCAACAAGATCCTAAACCTCAATTCTCAGTCTATAATAATCATCTATGTTATGCTTGACTCTATAGTGGAAGACACAATAGACATTCTATCATATCCTATTAGCAAGGGATTAGGAGTTGGTTGTGGTGTCAATGGCATTAGTACTCCTTTCTTTTATAACCTTTCAAATGCCTTAGACAAAGGCATTCCCAAATCAATGAATTGCCTCAGTGTTTTCATTACGTTCACATCAATAGTCTTGTTCCCTTCTCCTTGAGCTTAAAATGGCAGGCTTCCCCTTTTGCCATACTACCTCCTTCATTTAGAATATAACTCTTTTATTTGTAGGCCAACTTCTCCAAAAACCTCAAAATTATGCACCAACATTCCCTTAATCCTAATGATTATACCAAACAAGGTTCTTATAATCATTTTGACTTGCTCTCTCACAATTGGTTTAGTGGTTGCCTGAGAGGCCATCTTTTTCTACCTCCTTATTCATTCACTAAAACGTTCTCCTAACTTTTATACTAATGATTCTATGTAACATCCCTATCCATATTCATAGGCATTCTTATAAGAACATATTCATTGCATAAATGATTTGCAATCCACATGAACATAAGCATTGGATAAATGATCATTTAGATATGTGAACTACATAAGCACGACGATGACACTTGCACCATTGCATTTAGGACACTTGAACATATATGTAATGTTTGTATGGTTGCATGGAAAATTATCTTATGTTATGTGCATGATATAACATCATAAATAATGGTGTTTTATAGTTTATTTAAAAGTATAAGGAGCATATGGGGTTTAGGAGATGGATCTAGGTGATGAAGGAGTAAAGGAGAGGGATCAAAAGAGGAAAAGTGAACCTCCAACTATTGGAAATGAGACACCATGATTTTGTCTTATTAGAATAGGTTTACAAATTGAATTTTTCATCCCTTAGGAATAAAATATAGAGGGTAAAAGTGAGGGGCAATAGATAAAAGAGAGAGATAAGTAAGAAAGAAAGTGCTAAGGAAGAAAGAAAGAAAGAAAGGAAGAAGAAGAGGAAGAAGAAGAAGAGGAAGAAGAAGAAGAAGAAGAAGGAGAATAGGAAGAAGGAGAAGAGGAAGAAGAAGAAGAGGAAGAAGAAAAAGAAAAAGAAGGAAAGGGCGAAAAGTGAGCTGCCTAGGAAGGAATCCTAATCTTTTTTGGTTATGTGTAAATAGGTAAGTTAATTTATTTCTTCTCACATGAAGTTACTCCCTTATAACATATTAATCATGCATGGTTAGTAAGAATTATGAAGTATTTGAGGTAGAGCTCATGTATAGAATTTGAAATTCAAGAGAAACAAGAGATGATTGTGTTGGTTTTGTTGTTAGAGCATAATTTTGTACCCATGATTTCATAATCCTAGAAGAGAAATTAAGGAAAGTGTAAAATATGAAAGTTGTAGACTTATGTCCCATGTAAATGCATGTAAAATTTTTTTGCTTAATTTAGTGTGTGTGAGGAGATATGGCTTCTTCATTAGGGCTGGTTCACAACCAATAGAAATCACCTCAGTCTTTCTGTTTTCATATATTTTGATGACTTTATGTGCTGATTTGTACAAAGTCAAAAATATGAAATGTTATATCCCCTCTAAAGACCTATAAAGTAGTTTTGCTTGATTTGTTATGTGGAAAAATATTAAGCTCATTGGTCGTGACTGACCCTAATCCCAATGAAACCTCATCTATCTTTTAATTTTATTTTCCAAGAATTGATAGAATTTGATGATCTGCCAAACTTAAAATTGTATATTTATGTCTGATATACATGACTATAAATTATTTTTTGCCAAATTTAATATGGATGATGAGACACTTCACCTTAATCATGATTGATTGTCAACATGTTGAAAACCTGCTCAGCCTGAGATTGGTCATTTGTTTCAGTGACTTTATAAAGTGAATTAGACAATGAGTAAAACATAAAAAATGTTCCATTATGTGTTTTGTAACTTCTAGTAAATTATTTTTCTAATTAGTTTTGTACAATTTTATATATGCCTAAGATTCTAAGACCTACTCAGACTGAGATGACATTGAAACAGGGTAAAATTATGAATGCTTGGTATGCAACTATGGCATGATCCATGCAAGTGAACCAATAGTGTAAGGTCTACAAATTCAAAGAAAAAATAAGGTATGACAAATTAAAAAAATAGGGTGCATTTGATTTTAGTGGTACCGCAAATCTATTAGTTGTAGAGACGTGGCTAAAAAGAACAAAAATTGTTTTGAATTTGATGAAATGCTCACCAAAAGAAAAGTTTGATTATGCAGTGTCGCTATTACAAGGGGGTGCATCTGATTGGTGGGAAACCATTATAGGGAGTGGTGTCCAGTCTCTCATGCTTACATGGGATGATTTTCTTCATGAGTTCAATAACAATTATATGCCAAAAGTGTACAAAGATTATAAAAGAAGGGAATTTTTGAACCTAAAGCAGAGGGAAATAACTATAGCCAAGTATGAGGTAAAATTTAATCAATTATCTCATTATGCATCCTTCATGGTGGCACTAACAAAGACAAATGTCAAAAGTTTGAAGAGGAACTGAGATATGAGATCATAAGTAAGATCACAACTGCAAATCTTAAAAGTTATACCAACCTAAAAGTTATTGTAATTAGGGTGGAAGGATTAGAAAAAGAAAGGATAGAGCAACAAGTAAAAAGAGGGCCTATTAAGTTTGTGGGAGATTTTAATAGAAAAAAGTTAAACAAGGAGATTATATGCCATCACAGTCTAATGTTAGGGGTGGGTACTACAGCTATAGGGGCAGAGAATTAAGGCAAATGTTAAGGCCAAGTTATGCAACAACGACCCTTATGTGTACATTGTGGCAGACAACATATGGGTGAATGCAAAAATTTGACTGGTGGGTGCTACTTTATGGGTCTTTTGATCATATGCTTAGAGATTATCCTGAAAGATCCAAAATGTTAGAGGGAGGCAGCAGCAGAGACAGAGCTACATCGAAGTCCATAGTTGAAGTTTTAAAAGCAAGTGGAGTTGGAGTATTATTTAGCAGAGGCAAAAGCAGAGGTAAAACAACCGCGATTGGCCAAGGTATAAGCCGATCAGAAGGTTAGAGTTCTAGACCCTTGATATAGGCTAGAGTATTTGCCATGACTAGGCAAGAAGTTGTTGTTGCTTTAGAAGTAATCACTAATAAACTTTTTCTGCATGATTTAGAAGTGGATGCATTAATTGATTTTGACTCTACATATTCATTCATTTCATTAAACATGGCATCACAATTGTGTAGTAAGCATTAACCTTTAGGTTTTAATATATGCGTTAGTACTCCTTTGAGAGATGTGATGATTGCAGATAAGGTATGTTGTAATTGTGTGATTCAAATTGATGGTGTTGAGTTGAATACTAATCTAGTACTGTTGCCACTCTGTGAATTTGATGTGATACTGGGTATGGACTGGTTGTCCAAATATCATGCAATAGTGAATTATTTTACTAAGGAAGTTTTTATGGAATCTCCAAATCATACAAGGTTTGTGTTTCAAGGGGAAAGATAAATTATACCTGTGTGTCTAGTTTCTGCTATCAAGGCTTTTCACATGATTAAAAGTGGTTGTGAGGCTTATTTGGCACATGTAGTAGACACAAGGTTCACAAATGAATTACTTGAGAATATTTTCATGGTAAATGAGTTTTTAGATGTGTTCCCAACTGACTTACCTGATTTTCCACTTGATAGGGAGATAGAATTCACAATTGAGTTACTCCCAAGAATTGCACCGATATCTATTCCACCTTATAAGATGACTCCAGTTGAGTTGAAAGAATTAAAGACCCAATTGCAAGAACTACTTGAAAATTGATTCATCAAACATAGCGTGTTACCTTAGGGTGCTTCAGTGTTATTTGTTAAAAAGAAATATGGGATAATGAGGCTGTGTATTGATTATAGGCAGTTAAATCGGGTTACTGTGAAAAATAAGTATCCTTTACCAAGGATAGATGATCTGTTTGGCCAGTTATAAGGAGCATGAATGTTTTCTAAAATTGACCTAAAATTAAGATATTATCAGCTCAAAATTTTAAACCCAGATACACCAAAGGCAACTTTTCAAACTAGGTATAGGCATTATGAATTTTTAGTGATGCCATTTGGTTTGACTAATGCACCAGCTCCGTTCATGGCTCTTATGAACAAAGTGTTCCAACCTTACTTAGACAAATTTGTAATTGTGCTCATTAATGACATACTGGTGCATTCAATGAGCAAAGAGGAGCATGAACAACATTTAAGGATTGTGTTACAAATTTTGAGAGAATAGCTATTTTCTAAATTAAGCAAGTGTGAGTTCTGGATTGACTATGTGGTATTTTTAGGACATGTAGTTTTTGAAAAGGGCATAGAGGTGGATCCAAACAAAATTGAAGCAATAGTAAAATGGGAAACTCCAAAAAATGTTGTAGAAGTTAAAAGTTTAAAAGGACTAGCTGGGTATTATCATTGATTTGTTGAGGGTTTTCATTTATAGCTGCTCTTTTAACTAAGTTACTTCAGAAAAATGCAGCATTTCAGTGGTTTAAAGCATGCCAGAAGAGTTTTGATGCATTAAAAGATAGATTGACATTTACTCCAGTGTTAGCCATTCCTACCAGTAATGGAGAATTTATATATATAGTGATGCCTCTCATTAAGGTTTAGGATGTGGTTTAATGCAACATGGTAAAATAATTGCATATGCATCTAGACAACTGAAACCTTATGAATTATCTTACCCTGTACATAACCTAGAACTTGTTGTCATTGTATTTGCTTTGAAAATATGAAGAAATTACATGTATGGAGAAACTTTTCAGATATTTACAAATCACAAGAGCTTGAAGTATTTGATGAGCCAAAAAAATTAAAAAAAATTAAACACGAGACAAAGGCGGTGTTTAGAACTACAAAAAGATTATGATTACATCATTGAGTATCATCTAGGGAAGGCAAATGTGGTTGCTGATGCTTTGAGTAGGAAATGAAGAAGCGGTGTAGCTTATTTACAGGTATTTCCATTGTCTTATTTAATTTAATTACGAGTTATGAATATAAAACTAAATATACAAAAGAATGGGCTATTGATTGCTACTTTTTAAGTGAGACCAATATTGCATGATCAAATTAAAGAAGCATAAGGCAAGGATCCAAATTTACATAGAATGATTGAAATGGTAAAACAGGGGAGACATAGTGATTTTGATATTTGAAATGATGCCTTAATGTTGGGTACTCATATTTATGTGCCTAATGTTGATAACTTGCAAAGAGAAATCCTAGAAAAAGCACAAAATGCTTTATATGCCATGCATCCAGGAATGATAAAAATGTATAATACCTTAAGAACACATTTTTGGTGGCTAAATTGAAGAAAGATGTAATAGCCTATGTTTCAACATGTTTGACTTGTCAGCAGATCAAAATAGAACATCAAGCACCAGCTAAAAAATTGAAACCATTTATGATTCTAGTGTGGAAATGGGAAATAATAACCATGAACTTTGTATATGGGTTACTGAGAACTTTGAAGCAGAATCATGTTATATGGGTGATCGTTGATAGACAAATTAAGTCAGCTCACTTTTTACCTATTTGATGAGGTAGTTCACATAAGCCTTAACCAAGATACATGTGGATGAAATTGTCAAATTACATAGCGTTCTAGTGTCCATTGTATCAGATAGAGATCCACGATTTACATCTCAATTTTGGGTCAGTTTGAAATAGGCTTTAGGTACCAAGTTGAGTTTTAGTATTGCTTTTCATCCTCAGACAAATGGGCAATCAGAAAGGACAATTCAAATACTTGAAGACATATTTTGAGCTTATGTGATAGAGTTAAAAGGTGCATGGGATGAATATATTGCCTTGATTGAATTTGCTTATAACAATCATTATCATAGCCGTATATAGATGGAACCATATGAAGCACTATATAGAAGAAAATATCTAAGTCCTATCTATTAGGATGAAAAAGGGATGCATGTTTTAGAGGGGCTAGAACTAGAGCAAGACACTGTGGACAAGGTGAAGGTAATCAAGAGCAAACTTAAAGTAGTACATGATAGGCAAAAGAGTTATACAAACTAACACATAAGAGAAATGAAATATGAGGTGAGAGACAAAATGTTTCTTCGAGTTTTACCATGGAAATGAATAATTCAATTTGGCAAGAACAGGAAACTGAGTCCTCGATACATACGACCATATGAGATCCTAGAAAGAATCAGTCCACTGGCTTATAAGCTAGTACTACCACTAGAGATGGCTCAGATTCATGATGTATTCCATGTGAGTATGCTCAGAAAGTATCAATATGATCCTACACATGTACTTAGGGATCCAATAATAACAATTACAGATGATGTAAGTTACATTGAAGAACTTATGAAAATCATTAGTTATAAGACAAAACAATTGCAAAATCAAGAAATCCCTTTGGTTAATGTATTATGGAGAAACCACTCATAAGAAGAGGCTACATGGAAAACCAAAGAGAAAATTAAACGACATTACCCACATTTATTTACAGATATTGAATTTCAAGGGCAAAATTCTACATAAGAGTGGAAGAAATGTAACATTCTGATCCACATTCATTGACACTCTTACATGAACATATTAATTGCATAAATGATTGAAAATCCCATATGAACATAATCATTGGATAAATGATCATTTAGATATGTGAATTGTATACACACGACGATGACACTTGCACTATTGCATTTGGAACACTTGAACATATATGTAATGTTTGTATAATTGCATGAAAAATTATCTTATGTTGTATGCATGATATAACATCATAAATAATGGTGTTTTAGAGCTTATTTAAAAGTATAAGGAGCATATGGGAATTAGAAGATGGATAGAGGTGATGAAGGAGTGAAGAAGGGGGACTAAAAGAGGAAAAGTGAACTTCCAACCAATGGGAATGATTTTTGTATTATTAAAATAGGTTTACAAGTTGAATTTTTCATCCTTTAGGAACAAAATGTAAAGGATAAACATGAAGGGCAATAGAAGAAAGGGAGATCTGAGGAAGAAAGAAAGGAAGAAGAAAAAGAAGAAGAAGAAGGAGAGGGAGAAAAGTGAGCTACCTAGGAAAAAATCCTAAGCTTTTTTGGTTCTGGTTAAATAGGAAAGTTTCCCATATGAAATTACTCCCTCATTACATGTTAATCATGCATGGTTAGTAATAATTATGGAGTATTTGAGGTAGAGCTCATGTATGGAAGTTGAAATTCAAGAGAAACAAGAGCTGATTGTGTTGTTTTTATTGTTAGCATAGATTTTTGTTCCCATGATTTCATAACCCTAGAGGAGAAATTAGTGAAAGTGTAAAATATAAAAGTTGTAGATTTATGTCCCGTGTAAATGCATGTAAAACATTTTTGCTTAATTTGGTGTGTGTTAGGAGATATGGCTCCTTCTTTAGGGCTGGTTCATAACCAATAGAAATCACCTTAGTCTTTTTGTTTCATATGTTTTGATGACTTTATGTGCTTATTTAGACAAAGTGAAAGACATGAAATTTTAGGGATTATATCTGCTCTAAATAGTTGTAAAGCAGGTTTTCTTGATTTGTTATGTGGAAAGAGATCAAGCTCATTGATTGTTACTAACCCTGAACCTAATGAAACCTTATCTGTCTTTTAATTCTATTTTCCAAGAATTTGATGGTCATATATTTAAAATTTAATGACGTGCCAAACTTGAAATTGTATATTTATGTCTGATATACATGACTATAAAATATTTTTTTGTCAAATTTAACATGGTTGATGAGATACTGCACCTTCGTCATGACTGATTGTCAACATATTGAAAACCTGCTCACCCTAAGATTGGTCATTTATTTTGTTAACTTTATAGACTTAATTAGACAATGAGTAAAACACGAAAAATGTTCCATTATGTGTTTTTTAACTTTTGGTAAATTAGTTTTGCAATTGGTTTTGTAAAATTTTATATATGCCCAAGAATGTAAGACCTACTTAGACTAAGATGACATTGAAATAGGACAAAATTCAAAAATTCACCACATTTTCTATATGCATTATATTGACCTAAAATTTGACTATGTTGTATCATTATGTGTGTAGTTTGTTCAAAAAAGAATCAAGTCATTTGGATAAGTATATCTAGAGTTTTTACTGTGAGAGTGTAGCAAGGTTTGGCTGCCATATAAGGAAAATATGCTTAAACACTAGGTCCACTTAAATGGATCATGCCATAGTTGCATACCAAGCATTCATAATCATTTTGGAATACTTATAACCATGCATGTATCAAATGTTAGGATCTCAACACTTTGAGGAAGCCTTAGAGCGAGAACCAAACCTTCCATAAAGGTTGGCCACATTAAAAGGTGAGTGAAAACTATAATTAGATTCTAATGTGTATATGTGATAAGTGAGAATTATATACTCTTAATGATTTCTTTGTATACTATTATGAATGAACACTTGCATTTGGAACTAAAAGGATGTTGTGACCGACTTGTCAAACACTTATAAATCACTTGGAAAAGGGACCATCCTATTGGCACATGTTATTGATCAAATGATTCACTTGTTATATGCTAGTGAGCAAAATCAAATGTTACTTGAATCACATGAATTCTCGGGAGTAGTGTTTGCCTTGCAAGGTTATGACAAAAATCAATCTATTGCATTTATACTTGCATAGTCAATTCTTATACTTGTAATGTATCTCGATGATATTTGATTGTTGGTTGTGTCATAAGAATTTGATTATTGTTTTTATTCATTGAGTTGCAACTCACCAAATCACAAATATGTTTTTCTGATACTGAAGTATAGGGTTTGGATACTTTGATGCATAAAGTTTTGCATAAAGACACATGAACCATAGGTTGTCAACTGAATTTAAACTTTGTCTCTCCTTGTGTTATGTACATATAACTAGATAAGAAATAATTTATGGTCACTAGCCTTGAACTTTAGTTAACATATATGTACATTAAATACATGATGGATTGTGTATTTATGATGAATAAACCTTTATGCATATGTATTTTGGACATGAATGCCATGATTTGTAAATGAAAATGGTCATTACATTCTAGATCTTGTGGAATGACTTCTAGATCTAAATTACAGGCACAATGTTTCTCGAAAGACACTGTTAGTTCCTTCTATTCTTTTTTTTTTTATCGTCCTTTACTGATTGAAGTACCAAGTCTTTATAAACCCCTCTAGTGATAACTCAAAGAGTTCTAGCATAATATCAGTTGGTACCACAAATGCCTTCATGATCGACACATATGATTGAATATGATTCTTTATATTCTAAGTTCTTTTAAACTTTAAGATCTCAGGCATTCAAAAATTAGCTAAAAGTTTTTTAAGCTTATGGGCAAGTAACTCTTCAATAATTATTTCTTTCTCTAATCCTTTAGTGCCAAATGTCTTTTGGATCATTTCTAACTATTTGGTTCTAAGTTCTTATGAACTTTAGGATCTCGAGCATTCAAAAATTAGCTGAAAGTTTATTGGGCTTATGGGCAAGCAACTCTTTAATAATTTTTCCTTTCTCCAATCCTTTAGTGCCAAGTGTTTTGGATATTTTCTAACTATTTGGCAAGATCATCAAATTGAGCAATTTCTTTCTTATTTTCCACATGCTTATTAAGAGATACAACAATGCTCCCTACCTCTTTGGTCAACATGCTAACATGATACTCCTTTATCCTAGATAAGTCATCATCAATCACTATAGGTTAGGGCACTTCCATCGGCATTTTCCCTCTATTAGTCTTACTAAAAAATGCATGATTCTTCTTTAAGATCTCATTGAGGTATTTATCATGTCTTTAGCGATCTTTTCCTCCTTTGTATGTCTAAGTTTATCCCTTATCCTCTCTAAGATCTCAATTAACATAGTTGGCTCCATTAATGACTCAAGCCTTTAAATCGAGCTAGGTGTCTTACTTTTCCTAGCTAGTCGATTGCTTTTTCTCTTTCATGAGGGTTTGGATATAACTTTAATGGCTATAAAATAAAGGTTATTGGCATGATGCATGAACAAGATAAAAGATGCATGCATGCATGAAATGCACATGTTATGAGCAAAAGATCCTTCCAACCTTATTTCTTCCACATACAAGGTTTATAGGCTCTTTCTTAGGTGGAGTCCCATTCTTATATCATCATGGGATATAAAATATTTGTGGTCACCTCAGACAAAGTAGGGTTGAAGTCTTAAAAGAACATATGCATATGGAAACTAAATAAAGTAACATATACAAATGAAAACTTTTTACATTGATAAATAAGATATACAAGTGAGTGTAGAATCCCTTCAATAGAGGAGGAAGGGATGTACATAGGCATTTGCATAAGAATATAAAATATTACATGGTGGGGGTATGAGGAATACATAAGTACTTTTCATAGGGGAGTGATTATATCAAAAGGGAAATGGGGCAATATTGTATTTACAAAGGGGGTATCTAATCATGTTCTTTAGGGATGTCAACCCTCTTTTTGGAAAAGAAATACAAACAATAGGGTATCTTATTCTAAGGTGCTATTGGCTCCTACATGCACCTAATGGTTGAGTTGGTTTTTATGGTTGATAGCTCTCATAAGCTTATGGGACAATTGTTGCAAACCCCAATTTGATATACTCTATGGTACTTGGCTTGTGAGTGATGGACCCTTCTCACCATCTCTTAAGCCCAAATGAGGCTTAAGTCTCAAATTTGGAGAATCCATCGGTCTGTTCTAAAGGCAAACTTAGTGCATATGGTTTAGTGTAAAGGCTAAATGAATGCAATTAGATTTACTAATAATAAATATAAAATGGTAAAAGGTGAACTAGAGATTTGAGTCTTTAATGGAGTAGCCATTCTGAGCATCATCGAATTTTAGGTTGCACTTGAACTAGTGAAATTTTACTTATGACTCTTACTTTTTCTTAATCATAAAGGGATTAAAAGAATAAGGGTCATACATTGGTAATGACCCCTAGTCATGGCATGCGATTTAGATCAATAGGAAATCTTTAAGGCCTCACGTAAGATAAAAACCTCTTTTCTAAAGTTGTGGTTATCAAGCTTAATTTGTACATAGACATTTGGTAAGATTTGGGCTTAAATTGATGATATTTTATGTTTAAATTAAATTATTTTAAGTTAAATTGTATTATTCCCCATATTTGGATATTTTGTAGGTGTTTTAACAAGTTTAGAGCGAATTAGGGCTAAACCGAACAAGGATAACAACTTTAAGGTAAGCTAGAGATTGAGACGTATGAAGATAAAAACCTATTATCGCATCCATGACTCTAGTTGTAAGTTATGATTTTTCTTAGCCTAATGAGAGTCATAGGCAACAACTCTAGTAGCAGTCTGCGATGAATATGATGTAACCTACTTTCTTGGCTATTTACTAAGTCTTTTAAGGGACTGTTTCAAGCCAAGTCTTATGGTTTTCAAGAGAGTTCCTTTAGCAACTAAACAGAGGAAAAAGGAAATGAGAGAAAACACACTTCAAGGTGAGATCAAGTATAAGAGTTTTAGAGATTCATTAGGTCAAGGAAAAAGAATTAGAGAAGATCTATTAGGACCATTAAGAGATTTCATCTTTCCTTTTCTTATTTCTTCTTTCCTTTATTAAGATGATGATTCTACTTTTAGATTTGGCTTGTTTTGTTAGTGTGTTAGGCTAGATATTTTGATCTAAGGCCTTGAGGTAGCCATGGATAATGCTTAATTAATTTATGATTTCAATAGCTATGTTAGGATTTTATTCTTTTGCATGTAAATGGTTCTTGATCTTAATGCTTGTGATTGCTTGATCACTAATTACATGTCTTGTGTTTCATTTATAGATCAAGTGATTATAAATTGAAATAGACTTAGAATTATTTCTCTTAGGTGAATTAATGAGTAGAGATACCTACTTAACTTATTATTATCACCTAAAAGAATTGCTTAAGTTGATGAAGTAATGCATTACTAGTTTACATCGAGAGATGGATTTAGAGGAATGGTTACATATTAAGTAACATCATGAGAGAGAGCCTTAATAACCAGAGAGGCCATCGATAGTTGCAATTCTTAATCCAACATATCATAGAATGATTAATGATTTCATGATTTTTCATTGGTCAAATCAAGTGTCCTAGGTATTTTATCATAAGGTTTTCATTCTCAAGTACTTATGCCTTTTATTTATTGCTAGTTTAGTTTATTTTATTTTCATTATGATAGTATTTTAGATCTCATCTTTAATATTTGCTTTTCATATAAAAATAGAATCATCACATTTTAGTACTTATTGCCATTATCTCTATAGGAGGATATCCGCACACGCCCCTATGCACAGTATTACTTTGATTACCTATGGTTATATGTAACATGGTTTAAAGAATAATTTGAAAGAGAAAAGATAATTAAATAATTTGAATTTGTTGATTGATTTAGAACGACATTACACGATTCAATTACATATTAGATGTATAAATCAAAGAAATTGACGCCATTGTGAAAAACACGGTGCTTTAATATTGGAAGCTTTGATTCAATTCTTAATCTAGAATTTTTCTTTTCTTTTGTTTGATTTTTTAGTGGAACACTTGTATCTGAAGTATTAACAGTCTAGATAAAAAAGAGCAAGAGCTAGAACCTTTTGATCCTGAGACTGAAAGAACTCTTAGAGTAGGTATAAGGAGACTTAGATTAGAAGAACATAACATGAGGAATCTAATGGCAAATAATTAGGAAAATGAGAGGTCTATAAGGGACTATGGTGTACCAATGCTTAGTGAACCTTAACCTAGAGTTACTATACTAGTTGTCAATGCCAACAACTTTGAGATTAAGTCAACTATCATTCAAATGGTGTAAAATAATAAGTTTGTAGATTTACCACATGAAGACCCACGTATTCATGGAACTATTTTCCTGGAGATTTATGATACTTTTAAGCAAAATGGAGTTTCAAATGATGTTATCAAGTTGAGATTGTTTTCCTTTTCACTTAGGGATAAAACCAAGTCATGGTATCTTTCTTTACCTTTAAGTTCAATCACTAGATAGGAATAACTATCACAAACCTTCTTGAATTAGTTTTATCCTCTAGTAAAGATGGGTACATTGAGGAATGACATCTTTTCTTTTGCTAAAATGGAAGGAGAATATCTTTATGAGACTTAGGATAGATTTAAGGAGTTGCTATAGAAGTGTCCTTAATGGTTTATCAAAGTGGCTCATCTTATAAACTTTCTATAGTGTATTGAGTCCTTCTTTGAGGAGCACTTTAGATGTTGCTGCAAATGGAGCTCTTATGGCGAAAATAAAAGATGTGGCATACCAATTACTTAAGGAGATGGCTACAAACAGTTATGAATGGCCAACCAAAAGAGTTACGCCAAAAAGGTAGCAAGAGTTATAGAGGTTGATCAATTAATTACTAAGTAAGCCCAAATAATTGCCCTATCCAAGTAAATCAATACCATAAATTGCAATGCCATTTCTTCTTCAAATATGTAAATAACTATAAGTGAGCTTTATGGATGAGGTAGTCATGTAAGCATAAATTATCAAGTTAGTAATCCATTTAGTTTGTTAAATGTTAAGCAAGTGAACTTTATAGGGAATTTCAACAATAAAGAAGGCAATAATCCATATTCTAATTCTTATAGTCCTAGTTGGAGAAATCATCCAAATTTTTCTTATAATGGGAACAAAGCCTTAAGACCACAAGCATCCCAAAGTTTTTAAGCACAACAATAACAAGAAAAGAAATTATGTTTAGAGGTCATGTGGGGAAATTCATGGTCCAACCTAAGGAGAGGATGGACACACAAGATGAAGCTTTGAAAAGTTTAGATACTAAAGTTGATCAAATGGGTAAACATCATTCTTCATTTGTTCATGTATTAAAGGGGCAAATGGGGCATTTGGCAAATGTTATATCATCTAGGCAAGTAGGGAGTTTACCTTCCAATTTGGAAGTTAATCCTAAAGAGCATGTGAAAGTCATTACTTTGAGAAATGGGAGAGAGGTAGAAAATAGAGTTGGAGAGCATAAAGAGAAAAAAAAAAAGACCAACTTGAGAAGAGCCTAAAGAAAAATAACATGGAGCAACGGAGGAAGAAGTTAAGCCACCGCCAAAAGGTTTGACCTTATGCATCTCCCATTCCATTTCCTTAGAGATTAAAGAATCAAAGGGATCACAAAACAACCAAATGTTTTGTCAAATTCCTTGAAGTTTTTAAGAAGCTTTACATCAACATTCCATTCCTTGAAGCATTAGCTCAAATGCCTTCATATGCCAAGTTTTTCAAAGGCATAATTTCTAATAAGAAGAGGCTTAAGGAGAAGACTATAGTGCCATCCTGCAAAACAGGCTTCCAAAGTCAAAGATCTAAGGAGTTTTACTATACCTTATGAAATTGGTGAATTAGGATTTGATAAAACACTTTGTGATCTTTGTTTTATTATGAACTTAGTGCCTTTGTCACTTTTTAATGAATTGAAAATAAGTGAACTTAAGGAGATAAGGATATCCTTGCACTCGTGGATAGATTGATTAAATATCTAGTGGGGATTATTAAAGACATTCTCATTAAGGTGGATAAATTTATTTTTCCTGTAGATTTTATGGTGCTATATTTTGAGGAACACTATGAGATAACACTCATCTTAAGGAGATTGTTATCAGCAATGGGAAGAGCTCTCATTGATGTGGAGCTAGGAAAATTGACCTTGAGAGTGGCTGATGAAAAAGTGGGATTTAATTTGTACAAAGCCAAGAAAATACCAATAATATATGAGAAGTGTTAGAAAGTAGAAATAATTGAAGATGAAAAGGGAAAGAAAGAGAAGAATAAGAAGAGCTAGAGTTAGAAGAGTATGAAAAACATAATGTGCGATGTGATTTCTAAGGGGGACAACAAGTATTACTCTATAACTCTAGGTAGAGGTTATTTCCCAGAAAATTAAAGTTAAGGTGGTTAGGACCTTTTTTGATAAGGAAAAATTATTTACATAGAGCAATTAACATTAAAAATAAAAAAGGATAAATTTTCAAAGTTAATGGACAATGTGTCAAGCCTTACTATAGGATGGAACCAAAGAAACATGAAGAAGTCCTTCACTTCACCACCACACCCAGCTAAGCAAAAATAAGGGTTAAGCTATAAAACCTTAGTGCTTTAGGAGGAAACCCAAGTTTTAAAATTTTTGACAATTTAGTTAACTTTGTCTTTAATTAGTTAGTGCTTTTTCTTTGATTAGTTACTATTATTTAAAAGTTTGAATAAAAGTTCTTCATCTTTTTGCTAGGTGTTATGGAGATGATGGAAGAGAAGAAGAACATTAAAAGCATGTGGATTGAAAGGAATGGCAAATAAGGGTGGTAACAAATTTTTATTAAATATTTAATATGTATTTTATGTTACAATATTGATTTCCCTAAATTTTTACATTTAAATGTGTTATAAATGTTTGTTAAATTGTTCTTTTTTATTCCATGTTGATATGGTAATAAAGATGAATTTTAATAGTCATTTAATTAAGAGAAGTATGTAAAACCTTCTAAGTGTTATATAATTGCTTAACTTATAAGGATTAAGAGTGGGTACTATTGTATTCTTCCTCTGTTGTTGCATTTGAAACACCAAAATGGATCCCATCCTAGCTAAAGTGAAATGAGAAGAGCCATTACCTCTCATACCACCCAACTTTGGAAGTGCCAAAACCCAAACCCTTTCATACCTAAAGAGGCTACAACTTATTACACTTACCATAGAGCATTTCCAGGAGAAGGAGAGTATGTCTACTCCCTTGAGGAGATTGTAGCTATGGAGAAGAAGAACAGGGTTGAAGGAATTCTCATTGAGATGGAGGAATCAACATCAAGTGAAGAGGAACAAAAAAGAAGGAGAACCTACGAAGATCTGCACTTTATCATCAAAAAGGGGAAAAAGGAGGCCATCCAAGGGAAAGAGTGGTAGGGGAAGACCAAGGAAGAATTAGATTTATGATTTTGGTTTAGCATGTAACCCTTTAGATTTAGTTTTCTAGGGTCTAAATCTTTGCATCTTTACTTTCCTTTAGCGTGTTTGTCTTTAATTTTGGATTATGATCATGTTAATTAGGAGTTTGTGATGTTTAATTTTAGTTTTAATGTTTATTTTATGTTTGTCAATATTGATTTTATATTTATTGTTTGAATTAGGGAGAATTATGTAAGATGAAAGTTCCAAATTGATGCATTTTAATCATTATTTAAGTGTTTGGAAGGTGTTGGATAATATATTGCATAGGGGACATTAAATTCACATAAAATTGAATGATCAAAGCTAGGCTTTATTGCACCTACGACAGCTTGCCTTAGCAAAATGGATATCGACCGAGTCATAAGCTACAACTTGAGTCATTGCATGTGACTCAGTTATGCTTTAGAAGGAGCATTGACTATTATACTTATGACATATGTTGCCTTGCAAAGTTTTTGAGGGGATTTTTAACCAAATTCAAAAGTCAAATGTTTCCACCTTAACCCTAACCCTTTTGCTCTATAAATAAGCCTTAAATCTCCTTATTTTCACTCACAACTCAACTCAAACACTTTTTTAAAGCTTTAAGGCAAAGAGTCTTTAAAGCATCAACTTTCTTTACATCTTCCAACAATCCTTATATTTAATATATATAATATTATAACTAAGTTTAAATAACTTTTAGAAAAGGGCACCCCTACTATACCCCTAAACTACAAGCTAGTGCATAACGACTGAAAAGTTGTTATTGCTTTGGACTTTCCGAGTTTGGCCTAGGGTGGGGCTTCAAAGAAGATTAATTCAATAGCCAAAGCGGACTAGAGAAGGTAGTTATTCTTTTGTTTATCTACCCTTCCACAACCACAACCACCATACCATTATACTTTTCATCAATTCAAGATGTCTTCAAAATCATCTTCATTAAGAAGAAGAGGAAAACAACCACAAAGAGGGCAAAGAGACATCTCATCAGGGCATGGTGCTCCCTTTTTTATCTATAATGATGAAGAAGATGAAAAATTCCTTCCTCTTGATTCAAGGGTGCACATTGCATGTAGATTTTTAGTAGAACCACCCTTACAATAATTAAAGATTTTGGATAGGATGAAAGAGCTTTTAGAAAGGTTGGGTTGGGTTTGGTTTATGTTCACACCACTCCTATCTTATAAAAGACTTAATCTTTGAGTTTTTTTTCCACCATCCATTTTGAAAATAAGCATGAAACATCTATTATTTTGGTATTTAATAAGTTATTAATCAAACCACTATAAGAGATGCATTTTGCTTTTATAAAGGAGGTACATGTGATATACCTAAAAGCTTTCATCAAAGAGCATTTTGGGAAGAAATTTTAGGACTTAAGGAGTTGAATTTTCACTAAAGCTCAAGTGGATCCATATAAGATAGGCATTTAGTTGTTCGTCATAAGTTTATGGCCTTTGTTATCTTTGGAAAGCAAGAGGCAGCTAAAGTCTCTAAACTAGAGCTATTTTTCGTATAGTGTGCATTAAAAAAGGTGAAAGTGTTGACCACTTTTTAACTTTTCAAAATTTGGTGGGACAAGTTAAAAATCTTAGACAAGTGGTAGGATTAGGGCATATAATCATGGGTTTGGCTATGTTTTGATATGGTTTTTATCCTAATCAAATGGATGAGGAAGCTTTACCCATTATGGAGCCTTTTAATCTCATTACATTGGGAAGAATAAGGATTGTGACATGCAAATTTGGAGGACCAAAGTTTACAAAGCCTAAGAACCTAAGATAGGAGCAAAGTGAAAAGGATAGTGGAGGAAAAAAGGAGGAATTTTATTGTTCCACCTTTTAAAACTTTACAACAGAGGAAGGAACTATCTCAAGAGGGGCCATGGAATTTAGTACTTCCGAGGCTAGATACCATGGATCCTCAAGATTAGGCAATACTTTGCTAGAGCTAACATTAATTTTCCTTCTTTATTCGATTACCATGATGCACTATGGTTAGGAGATTGTCTTTGGTTTTTATTATTGTTGATGTTAGGTTGTTTTTCATGCATTAGACTTGCTTTCTTATTATTGTCTTTAGTGCTTCAATGTGTAAGGCATTTTTGCACTATTGTTATATGTTTTAATTTGAATAAACAATGTATGAAGGCAAAAGTTAGTGGAATTTCCTTTAACATAATTTTATTTTGTTTATGTTTACTTTTATTTTACTTAGCTACTTGGTTTTTCTTATTTTCTTAAATGATTGAAAGAATGTAAGTTACAAGAATCAAGAAATTTGGATGTAATCAATCTTCCACGAACATTAAAAAGGGGGAGTATTTCTTTCTATACCTCTTATGTTATTATTATTTTTTGTGATTTAGATTGCATGTCATTGAGGACAATGACATATTTAAGTGTGGTGGGAAGGATTGTGATGTTGTGCTTAAACCTATATTACACTTGCACCTATGTACAAGGCTTAAATGAAGCACAAAATTTTTTTTGTGATTTTTGTAAAAGATATGTAGCTTAGTTAAGCTTTTTTTGGTAATCACTATGAGTTACTATGAAAGAAATGCCATTCTTAAGATGATTTTGAGATAAAGAAATTTTGATCTATTTGCCAAATTGAGAAGTATAACTTATGAATTTAAGATAATTATAATTCAATGAGATTATATTTTACATGTATGTTGAAAGAACAACCAATTTGGCTAGTTATAAATAGATATAATATGAGCTTAAATGGAAAAGAATTGTTATTGTGCTTTGTTAATTAGCCATGGTGAAGTAGTTTAAGAGATAAGATTTAGGAATGATCAAAATAAGTTCAAAAGAAAGAGAAATATCTACTCCGCTATTTTTGATATGCTTAATAACGAAAGATCTTCATGACAAATGTCAATTTTTACGTAACACGATAAACTAAAAGTAAGAGTGTGAGACGTATTGCAAATGAAGTGATATGCTAAGTAAAAGGTGCATTCATCACCAATGCTTATATTTGCATTAAAAGACAAACTTTTTGATAAAGATAAAGAAAAACAGAAAGAAAAAAGAAAAAAAGGTTAGAAAGAAAGATTAATCCTAATGATCTCATGTGATTAAAGATATTCTTCTCAATGTTAATTAGTAAATGTAATAGGGATCTAACTTGTTTTACATTATGATTATACTTATTAGTAGTCTAGTTAAAGTGATTGTTGAAATGTATGTGTAAACTATGGCCTTGTTATTTCTAATTATTCATGAATGAGTAATTTTTCTTTTTAAGCTAGTAAACTAGCTTAAGTTTGTTTACTCAATGTTCTTGTTTGGTATATCTTTGATAGTACTTAAGTGATTTGAGGCCATGTATGTTTTATAAAAGTTATGAAAAATTTTGTCTATTTATTCTTTGTTACTTGAGGGCAAGTAACGGTTCAAGTGTGGGGGTATTTATTAGACTTAATTTATGCATAGATATTTGGTAAGATTTGAGTTTAAATTGATGATAAGTTATGTTTAAATTAAGTTATTTTAAGTCAAATGGTATTGTTCCTCACATTTGGATGTTTTATAGGTGTTTTAGCAAGTTTGGAACGAATTAGGATTGAACTGAGTATAGATAACAACTTTAAGTACCAATCTAGACATCTGGACACGTGGAGATGAAAGCATATTGTTGTGCCTATTACTCTTATAGTTTGCAAATTTTCTAGGCCTATTGAGAGTCACAAGTGTTGACTCTAGTCATAGTCTGCTACCTGGATGTGATGTGACCTACTTTCTTCCCTTTTTTTAGGTCTTTTGAGGGAGTATTTAAAGCCAACTCCTTGGGTTTTTAAGAGGGTTCCTTTGGGTAAAAAAAAAAAAAAGGAGTTTTTGAGAAAAAGAGAGAGAGAGAGAGAGAGAGAGAGAGAGAGAGAGAGAGAGAGAGAGAAAACATGCTTCAAAGTGAGAGATCAAGTGTAAGAGTTTTGAAAATTAATCAGATCAAGGAAGAAGAATTGGAGAAGATCTATCAAGACATCGGGAGATTTCATCCTTCTTTCTCCTATTTATTATTTCCTTTGTTAAGATGATGATTTTACTTTCAAATTTGGCTTCTTTTGTTAGTGTGTTAGGCTAAATCTTTTAATCTAAGACCTTGATGTAGTCATGGTTAATGATTGATTAATTTATGATTTCAATGACTATGTTATGATTTTGTTCTTTTGCAAGTAAATGGTTCTTGATCTTAATGCTTATGATTGCTTCATCACCAATTACTTCTTGTGTTTCATTTATCGATTAAAAGATTACAAATTGAGATAGACCTAGAATTGTTTCCCTTAAGTTAATTGACGATTAGAAATACCCATTTAACCTATTGTTACCACTTAAAGGATTGCTTGAGTTGAAGTAATGTATTCTTAGTACATATAGAGAGATGGATCTAGAGGAATGGTTACATATTAAGTGACATCTTAAGAGAGAGCCTTAATAATTTAAGAGATAATAGATAGTTGCAACTCTTATTCCAACATATCATTGAATGATTAATGATTTCATGATTTTCAATTGGTGAGATCAAATGTCTTAGGTATTTTATCATAAGATTTTCTTTCTCAATTACTTGTGTCTTTTTGTTACTTAATTACTATTTTAGTTTATTTTATTTTCATTATGATAGTAGTTTTGATCTCATAATTAATATTCAATTTCTATATAAAAATAAAATCATCGCATTTCAGTACATTGTATGATGATATCCACACACAACCTTATGCACTGTATTACTTTTATTACCATCCTCTTATATTTACTTGCAATGTGATTTAAAGAATAATTTGAAAGAGAAATGATAACTATATAACTTGAATTTGTTGATTGATTTAGAACCACATTACAAAATTTAATTACATATCAGACATATGGATTAAATAGTGGTTAACAAAGGACCAAAGTGGAATAATACATTGTTATCACCCCTAGTCAAAGTGTAGAGTTGCCACTCGACTTTCATCATAGTAAGAATCTAAGAAAGGACAAATTCTAAGCCTACCTAAGTCATTTAAAATGTCCAATCCATATTCACCCCATAAGAGATCGAGTTCGAGAATTGGGTATGGCTAAGGAAAGAAGTTAAGCACCCCCAAATTGCTCGGATTCAAGGATCCAACCTTCAGACATCTTTGGTTCACATTTTACTATTTTAGCCTTTTTATTAGTTAATCTAGTTATCACTCCTAAGCATGTTTTTAATGCATTTCAACCAAGCATATCATTAAAGCATTATAAGTATTCTTATGAGGGGTATAATCAAGCTATTAAAGGTATTCATGTATAATAGAAATCAAAACACTAGGGTAACATATAAAGAAATAAGCCTAGGTAAAAAATCTCACCAAATTTCCTTTAAGTCAAGGGAATTTAATCAAGCTCTAAGTTTAAGATTAACCCAATCCCAACTTCACATGAATACCAAAAGAGTAACATTACGTATAAGGCATGAACACATGAGCATGAATAATATGACATAAAATGAATATGACATACAAGTGTATTTAGAGGATAGTTAAGGCCTTTAGGTATAACATCAAATCAACGCATGGGATCCTAAGGTTATTGAAACATCCTCTATAATCCTCCTAAGCAGCTAAAACATCCATAAGTATGCCATTAACCATTTAAGAGGTTAAGATGTTGTCATATTCAAAATAAAAACTATTGTGAGGCTAATGATATATAAGTGACCCTAATATGAGACATAATAATACATAGGGAATCATAAAAGGTTGAACTTTCTTCTCCAATCTAATTAAATATCCATCTTAAAAAAAAGAAATAGAAGAAGTGAACAAGATAGACAACAAATCACTCCTCCATGGTGATCATGATTTAGCATCTAATAAATAACTTACTAGCATAATAAAAAATGAGAAATAAAGGTTCATAAGTCATTAGGAGTTTTCTTAATCATTAGCAAATCACATAAAATAAAATGCATATAACACAAATAGGAGTAAAGGTATGAAGAATAAGAGATTATAAGCATAAAACCAAGAAAATAAACCTTTAACTTGATCGTTGGTTTATTGTTGAATGAATAAAGGTCTTAGGACATGAAACCTACCTCTATTTTATCATTAGATCTCATAAAACATCCATAAGAAGCCCTAGAGAAAGAAAGAAATAAATGAAGAAGAAAAAGAAAAAGAAGAAGAAGATGAAGAAATTTGTAATTTGTCTATAGTCAAAGAGGGTTGTATAGACTGACTTATGGCCTATACAAAAAGCCCACCTAGATTGGATTTTCAATGAAAAATAAGAAGAAGAAGAAAGGGGAAGAATGAGAGGGATTAGGGGAAAACTAGGATGTATTCTTCTATTGTTTTGCCCTAAGAGGCACTATGATATGATTTTATCCTCCAAAATGCAATGCAAATTCACAAATAAAAGTCACAAAGCTCAGAGAACCACCTTGGGTCCTTGTGTGAATGACTTAGGATTTGGTTTTCTATACTTTAGGGTATTTATGGAGAGAATTTGGTAGAGTTTTGTTAGGATTTTTCTAAGTCTCCCCATTTCAAAGTAGATAAGAGCCAATAATATTCTAGAATTAAGATTTCAAAGCTATATAGATTGGTTATAAAGCCCTTTATGTTGGCTATACAGCCAAGTAGTTAATAAGATTTTAGGTTCTAAAAGCTTATTCCTATTATGGTTTTTACCTTGGTTGTATAGCCAAGGAGTAGGTTGTATAGCTAAGAAAGATGGTTGTATAGCTATCTAAATAATGGTAGAATGGTTATTGGTTTGGCCTTGATTGAGCTTTGGGTTTGATCTAAGGCTTCCTTAAGCTTTATTCTTCTTCCTTTGTAACTTTCTTTGCATCTTTGGGAATGAATTCAATAGTTATCATCATTGGGCTAGTAGATTAAGGCCTAAAAATATGATGATTATAATATTTCTTAATCTCTTTCAACTTTAATAATGTCACTATTTCTACTCTTTTTTTTCCAAATTTATGTTTGCAAATTGCTAAGCCATCTTCATACTACTGCCCTTTTGTTTCGGACAAACAAATATTATAGTATAACATTTTTCACTAGCAAAATATAATTTTCTTTTAGCTTAAGCCCACTAACACCCTCTAATATGCTAAGGTAACACACCACACCACCATCCACACTAGATGGATTAATTTTGTTACAACATTCACCATCTCTTCTCATGTGTGTGTGTGTGTGTGTGTATACATTTGAAGTTAGTAAAAATTACTTAATTATGTTTTAATTAGTTTTCATGAACCATACCAAGTTAAAACCTCTAACCCTAAAAAAAAAAAAAATTTCTTGATTTAGGACTAATTTTTATTTTTCTTAGTGTAAATATATCAACACTTATATAGAGTGAATTTTCTACATGTATAATAGATTCCACCATATGAGTATGGTATAATTATGTAGATAAAAATTTTCCTTCAATTTATAATGAAAACTAAAAGAATTCCAAAATATATTTATTCTTATGATTGACTCTAATATAATTTAAATACTAATTAATAAAATAATTAAAAGAAAATTTGATTATAAAAAAAATTGATATCTTAGTTTAATGGTAAAAATGAAGTTTCCTAAGAGTAGGCACTATAGTTCAAATTTTGTAATATAAAAATTTCATATGGTGCAAAGTAAAAACCACTAAATAAAATCAAGAACAATAAAGATGATCAAAGCTTTACTTACTAGAAGTGCCTTCTTCCAACTAGCAAGCAGTTCACCATTGATGATAGACTTCAATTCTATAGCTTTATTATTATACTTTTTTTGATACTCAACAAACTTTGCATTCCATTCAGCTTCAAAAGCAGCACCCTCTAGAACACAGTGACTCCAATGCCTAAGGATAAGCCAGATAGTGATGAACATCAAATTAATCTTAGTAGCATGAAAAGATAGAAAAACTTTTCCCAAATTTACTTACTTTTTAACATCCTCTAGAACATGGAAAGGCTCATATGGGCACCTAAGGTTCTTCCTGATAGCATCAACTTCCTTAACACTTAGAGCACTCCCATGAGCATTATAAGAGTTTCCCTTGTTTGGAGACACATAACCAATGGTTGTAGTGACTCGTAAAGAAAGGAAAAAAGCTTATCAAGAACATAGTTAGAATACTAAATGCAGTTTTTTATAACTCCCATGATGACTATAAAGATGCCACTACATTTTCTATTAAGTTAGTTTATATAACACCTTAAAACACTCAGAATGAGAGGGCTTATCTAACCTTAATTAAAGTGGGTTTGTCTTTCACGACATTAGCCACCTTAATGGCATCACAAATGTCATTATATCCAATATTACCCTCAAAATGTTTGTTAACACTTTTAGTGGCCATTAATGGAGATGTGGTTGTCATTATACAAAGCAATCAGCTTTCCTAGTCCCCAATCTCTAGCAAGGGAATAAGCTTCATTTCCAACTCCATCCATTTGACAACCATCTTCCAATATAACATATCTGAAAAAAACAACAAACATGCAACATAATTATTTAAGATAAGGACATGATAAGAAGAATAATGAGTAATAACAAAATGATAGTGATTATATGTGTAGTGGCAATCAATTTCATTATTAGGCTTATTAAAGAGTGTAGCCAAGTGCTTCTCTACAAGGGTCAAACTAACAACATTGAAAATACCTTCTCTAAGAGGACCTATAAAAAAAAACATTTTCAGGTTAAATCTAATAATATAGATATGAGAAATAGAAGAAAAAACTGATGTATCAATGAAATTAAAATCAACCTATTGTGACTTCAACTCTAGGAGTCTTAAAGTTCTCATGGTGTACAAGTGTTTTGGTTCCCTAATGACAGAAACTCTTTATGTCCACTTCTTATTAATTCAACTAAAAGATAAGCACCTTAAAGTTAATAGATAATTCAAAATCTAATAAATGACCCATCATAGTAAAAAAATTAAACATTTTAAAAAAATCACATAAATTATAACAAATTTGGAGCATAAATCAAACATAGGTATATAAAGATGCCCTTTTTTGGCAAAAGTTCTAGATCCAATTCTTATCATTTCCATAAAAGAAACATAAGATATGAATTAAGTTAAATAAAATGAAAAGAAAAGCACTATCCTAACACTATTATAACCAACAAAATGTAAAAGAGCATATTATAACATATAACTATAGGCATCAAACAGGACAAATCAATCACCATTAAACCATTAAGGATCTTAGGATAGAGTGTTAGTAATGTGCCCTAGGCCAATTTTTTATAATGGATATTTTTAATAATGTCATGATTGCATTTTATTAATGTTAGCCCTTATGCACTACGAAAAGATGTTGAATTAATGGAAATTTTGAATTTTGAAGGATTAACAAATAATTAAGAATTAACAAAAAGACAGAATGAAGGGAAGAGAGAAATTAAGACATAAGATTTATAGTGTTTTGGTTATTAACCAATATTGTTTCCACTTTCCAATTCTCAAATTGGGTATTTCACTAACTCACTAAGTGTTTTATAAGCTCATACTCAACTTAATATTTTGGCACTCACTCAACCCTAATTACACTTTGAGTTTAAGCCTAATACATAACCTTATAAAAGTTTTTTTTCCTACTAAGGCTCACTCTATGACCCAATACGTAAGTGTTTAAGGCTCACACTTAACCTTTAAAAGTAAGTAATATAATCAATACATTCTTAACAAATAAAGTATAATAGCATTAAAGAGAGAGAACACTTAACCTTTAAAAGTAAGTAATATAATCAATACACTCTTAACAAATAAAGTATAATAGCATTAAAGAGAAAGAGGCTTAAGAAATCAATTTGCAAGTGTTTGGACACATCTAATTACTATTCTCTCTTACATTCAATTTCATTTCATATAGTATTTATAGTTTATAACCACAAAGTAGCTGTTACTAATAAAACTATCTCTATATCTCTAAGATTTTGTAGGAAAATATTGCATTAACTTTTTATCAGATAGATTTCATAATCGAGCTCCCTCTATCATGGTCATGATTTATGTTTCATACCAAGATTCCTTTTTCATGATTGAGATCTTCATATGTGTCTAACAATTAGTGACATATGGCAGTTTGGTCATTAGTTCCTTGTATTAGCTATTATAATGCTCCATTTTTATTTAGAGGTCTCAATCATAGTTGTGGTTCATGATCACATTGAAAGTGCAACACAAGTCTCATTGCGTACTACCCTAACCTTTTGGTTCAAAGTTGAAGGTTAGTCATGGTTACACCGTTTGCATCACGGTTACGATCTTTAAATGATCTAATGACTTTTTAGACACATGACAAGCTTCAAGTGGATTCCCATATGTGTATTCGAGCTCTTTTCTCTAAGGTTCGAAGGTCATAGTAGCGAGGCTACTTTCCTGATTATGATTCTAGGTCATGTTGAGTTTCTAGAATGCGAAGCTAACCATGTACAAATATAGATCGATTGTTTCCATCTTTAAGCTCGATAGTGGTCCTAAATTTATTATAGCGATCACGATCCTACCTTTTTTGTCGTAATTTACTTGGCCTAGTGAGATTTATAGGCCACTTTTTGAGATTTAAAGATTTTGTTTGCTCTTGACTTCCTAACTTATTCTAACCTTAGTTTCTATGAGAATAGTACTTGATATATATATATATATATATATATATATATATATATATATATGGATACCTGCAGAGGGCTATCTTTGCTGACGTCTAGATCTAGCTTCAAACTCAAGGTGGGGTGTTACCAGTGTAACCCCATCTCTACGTTCCATCAATTTTGTCTCTCTTGTATGAATTGGCAAGGTTATCATATTCCTCTTTTTGATTTAATCAAATTGCTTAGGTCCTTACTAGGATTTTGTGTAGAAAATTTTTGTTTTTTCATTATGCTTATTCTACAAATCCCAGTAGTGGTATCAGAGCCACTTACGAATTTGATTAAATTGAATTTGATATTGTTTTGTGTATAACTCTTATATATGTGAACATAGATGTGTTAGATTCAAAGGTCTTATGTAAAACATATTAGGATAAGAGCAATTAGTTTAATCTGTGTAAAAACAAAAATAATGCATTAATTCGATTAATGTGTTTTAGGGTTTAATATGATTAAACGAATTTGATAGTGTTGATTTCATTAACACAATTACTATTTGTTATGATCTACTATTAATTTGATTAATACAGTTTAACAAGATATTTGTATTTTGTTTTTGTCTTATTAATCATGGCAGACTGATTAAGTGTTTATCAATGATAATCTGGTTCAAACAAATTAATCATTATTAAAAGGTCAGTTTAATCATTGAACAAGAGTAATCTATTTTGAATAGATTGATAAATTTCATAAATCATTTACCTATTAGAAATTAGGCAGTGACTCCTACAAACAAGGTAAACCATTTTTGGGTGCTACCTCCATATCCTTGTAAGGGCCGCTACCCCCTTAACCCATCTATTAACCAACCAAAGAGACTGTTGCCAAGACGCTGCTCCTTAACCCCAAATGGACTTTTATCATAAATTGTTAATTACCCTAAAATAATTTGTTTTGTGTTTTAGATGTTTTGCTTATGTGTTTTTGCATGGTGCATGGCATGGCCCTGTAGATCAATGTGATTGAAGTTTGATTTTTTTATTTCAAGGGTTGTAATTTTTTAAATATGGTCTGCATGTCATTTCTTCTATAGTAATCATTTATTTTATTACTAGTAATAAAATTACATAGATTATAATAATGCAAATTACAGCTTGCAATGGAGAACTTTAAGGCATAAGATTGTAATTCTCATGCACAAGGTGGTGATCTCTATGGAATAAGGTAGAGAACATTGATGGCAATCTAGGCAAATCTGTAACATCCTTAACCCAATTCATATGCATTTTAATTATGTTATATTTGAATATATGCATCACACAATACAAGTATGCTAATGACACTTACACTATTGCATTTAAGGCATTCGAATATGGATATGATATTTGCATAGTGGTACGGGAAATTATCATATATTGTATGTATGTTATAGTATTTTAAATAATGGTGTTTTGAAACTTATTAAAAGTATAATGAGCATATGAGGATTGATAGATGGATGGAACTGATGAAGGAGTGAAGAAAATGGATTAAAAGAGAAATTTTCAACTTTCAACCAATAGGAACAAGCCAATAATCTTTTGTCTTATTAATATAAGAATATAAATTGGAATTATCTACCATTAAGGATTGGTAATGAAAACATCACCCTTCTAATGAGAATAAGGTAGTTATTGATGATGTTCTAAAAGAAGGGATTGTTTGTAGAATGGTATATGTTATAAAAAAGGTCATAAGAACTAGCTAGCAAATTCAAATAGCTCATAGAAAACTGCATCCTTAAAACTTATTATGGTCTCTAATATGCCACGAGCAGTAATGAAAGTTGTAACTTTAACTGATGAGCTCTCACAAAGAGATATCATAAAGGCACTTGAAAGTGAAGAAGGTGTTAATGAAAATGGGAGTAATAGTGATGACCTTCAAAGATATATAATTTTTGAGGTTGGTGCATGTGATATGCATCCATTCAACCAGCTTGAAGACATCCCCACTTCCTGTTTTTTCCCCACTTTAATTAGTGATGCTATAAATTTCCTTTCCTTTCTTTTTTTTTTATACTTTTATTATTTCAAATTTACAGTGGTTAACTTCTAACACTTCTTTTTTATAGCTTGTTGTTGCACTAAGTGTAGCTTCAATTCATGCTTCTGATTGGTTTGAGTGTCTTACAAATGCCATAGCTTTAAATAAACAATGTTATGGCTTGCCATTAATGAAAGCATATAATGCTTGTTCGAAAAAAGAGACTTCAAAGTTACTTACTATACCAAGAATCCTTATAAACAAGAGAAGATTTCATATCCTGTGACTTATCTTAAAACGTTTAAGATTTCTGCATTTTGCAGTAATGATATTATGCTTAAGCATTAGCACTAAGTGGCTAGGTGGTTTATCAAGATTTGTAAAAGAGGATGATACTCACCCTTAGAACAAAATGTTTTTTCTCTAGCTAAGAAGATTAATAAAGCTTTTAGATGAACTCTGAGAGGTTGAAAAGATTGACACCAATATACCAAAGAAGCAATTTATGTGCCACCATGAAAAAGTTCAAACATCTATAAAATTAAAGTCTAATCTTTTTCAACAAATGTCATCAAACACTCAATCCAAAGAGCTTAAAAGACTTTTTGAGAAACTTTTTGAACTCTCAACTCTTGAGCTTCAATTTAATAATGATTGTTCTTTTATAGAGATAAAGTTAACAAAGATTGAAGAGGGGCATAAATGTTTGATTTCAAAGAAGGAACAACTTTAGTCTTAGAGAAAATAAATGTTGACATGTCAAAATTAATGAATGGGATTTCCCAAGTGAAAGTAAACATATCATCAGTTGAGGTTGCTCATGTTTGAGGTGAAGCTAATGAACATGCCTTGAGTCAGCTTGAAAAGTTGCTTGATGTTGATTTTAATGATTTATAGAATCTTTGGTTGCCAACCATAAATCCTTTTTCAGTTTGCATTTAGAACTTTCATAATTATTTACATGGAACATTTTCTCTCCAAATTAATAAAGTTTGAATGTGGATTTTACTTTATATGCATACTTAAGGAAACATATTTTTTTATTAGGGTTATTAAAATTAGCAAAATACCAAGCTGCCTACATACCTTTTCTAAACAAGATCAAGTATTTGTGTAGTTCAATTTTTTTAATTTGCTTTTTTTAGCCATTCATAGTTTTAGCTCATGCGAGCTAAGAGCAATGTCAGACATCTAACCATAGTAGTGCTTCAAGAACTTGCCATTAATGGTCTAACTCACACTCCTTTCTTATCAATAATCATATATATACTATTTGAATAAACTTCTTGAACAACATAAGAGCCATCCCAATCAGAACTGAACTTATGCCCATGTGTCTAAACATGATTATGGGTCTTCTAATTATAAGAACTAAATCACCCACTTAAAATGATTGAGGTTTCACTTTTTATTAAAGGCCTAAGATAGCGAAGGTTAATAACACTATAATATTTATTGTGCTTCAAGTTGCTTCTCATCAAGAGCTTCAAACTCCTTAAGACATAGACATACATTATTTTTGTTTGGAAGTACTTGAACAACAATTCTTAAGTATGGAATTTGTCACTCCAATGGAAGAATACCTTCTACACCATACACTAGGGAATATAGAGTGGCTTGTGTAGGTGTACTATATATGGTACAATATGCTCATATTGTTTTACCCATTCTTTCACACCAATCCCTCTTTGATTGACTGATAAGCTTTTTAAGGATATTGCACAATATTTTGTTGAAAGCTTCTACAAGTCCATTAGTTGGGGCATTATATATGGATGAGAAATGTTGCTTGAAATCAAATTGCTTACATAGCTTGTCCATCTTCTTATGATAGAACTTTTTTCCATTATCAATTGTGATATGCACACCATAACGATAAATAACATTTATTCTGATGAAGTGCGCCACAGTTTCCTTCTTAACTTCTTTATATGGAACAACTTTAGCCCATTTGAAAAAGTAATTAGTTGCAACCAAGATGTAGCAGTGCCCACCAAAACTTTTTGGTAAAGGCCCAACAACATCAAATCCTCAAACGTTAAATGGCCACCATGCAAATGTGAAGTGGAGTGGCTTAGGAGGTTGACAAATCAAGTTTGCATGAAACTGACACCCTTATCATATTTAGCATAGTTCATGCAACCTTTTACCATTGTAGGTCAATAGTATTCACTCCTTTTGATTTGAAAATGAAGTTTTGGCCTTGAATGATGAGCACCACATATCCCTAATGTGTTTTCTATATCGCCTTAGATGTTTCTCCTTCTCTAAAGCATCATAATAATGCCTTATCAAAAGAATGATGATAAAACACATCTTAGTATAATATAAATTGAAGAAGTTGACACTTTATTTTTGTTTTATGTTATGGGCTGTTAGGTAACCTTCCATGTTCTAGGTTGTAGATGAATGCTATCTCAAATCTTCCTCTTCAACTTTATGAATAGAGACAACACATACCTTTTCTTCATCCTCTATTTTGGGTCAACACAACCAATCGTTGACATAATTGCACTTTAATTTTTGAATTAGGTAGTGCAAATGTTGATGCTAAGTTTGTTGTTGCAGTAGCTTATCTATTCTCCTTTTGAGGCACATGCATAATTGTCACCTTATCCAATGGTGCAATGAGACTCGTTGCACTCTTAAAATATGGCAATAGTTCAAACTTCTTTACATCATATAGTATAAGGAGCTGATCGATGATTAATTTTGAATTACCAAATATCTTAAGGTATGGAATATCCATATCTACTGCCACTTCAAGGCTAAAGATCAAGGCTTGGTACTCTGTTACATTGTTTGAACATAACTTAGTATGGTTGAAAGCAAGGCAGTACTTCTTCTTCAAGAATAGTGAATACAATTCAAGCACCTGCACTATCACATTTAATGGTGCCATCAAAAGGCATTATCCAAGGCCATAGAGTTTAAATGAGGAAAACTTTTTTGTCAAGAAAATATTATGAGAATTCCCAATCATAAGGAATTAGATGATCCACCAAAAAGTCAGCCAGAGCTTGCCCTTTAATTGCATTTTATGGAAAATAATGTATTTCAAATTCTTGCAATAAAAGTGCCCACTTAGCTTACCTATTGGATATACTGATCTTGACATAAGGTACTTGATTAAATTATCTAGTGAAATCAAGTGAATTAAATGGGCTTACAAGCAATTCCTTAATTTTTTTAATTTTTTAATGGCAAACATCAATGCCAAGCACATTTTTTGATAAGAGTGTAGGTTAACTCTGCTCCATTCATCATTCTACTAAGGTAATAGAGAGCATGTTCTTTCCCTTCATTATTTTATTGAACAAGTAAAACTTCTAGAGAACATTCTTAGATGGTAATACATAAAATGAGAGATCGTACTTGAATCAATGTCTTTAAGACAGGTGGACTTCGTAAATATTCTTTAATCCACTTAAATGCATTATTGCATGCTTCATCCTACTAAAAAAGGATGTCTTTTTTCATCAAGTGGCTAAATGGTTGACACCTTTTACTATATTAGAGATGAACATTCTAATATAGGCCAATATTCCTTGTAACTTTTGAGCTCATGGATGTTTCTTGGCTCAAGCATTTTAAGGATGGTATTAATTTTTTGATTGATCGATTTTGATGCCTCTATGTTATGTAATGAAGTACTGAGTTTTCCTTTAAGAGACTCCAAAAGCACACTTCAAATAGTTCATTTTGAGTTTAAACTTTCATAATTATTCAAAGACTTGTCATTGATCTTAAAGATGGTCAACAACTTCTTTAGACTTCATGATTAAGTCATCAACCTAGCATTCAACATTTTTGCAAAATATATCATCAAAGATCTTCTGCATGGCCCTTTGATAAGTAGCTCTTACATTTTTCAATCCAAAAGGCATAACTTTATAATAGTGTATTTCTTTTCGTGTTTAAAACGTTGTGGTCTCCACATATTCTAATGCCATCAAAATTTTATTATAGCCAGAGAATCCATCAAAAAATGATAACCTGATATACCTAGTGGTAGCATCATAATCTCAGTGATGGAAAGTAGGAAGTCATCCTTTTGACAAGCCTTATTGAGATCTCAAAAATCAATGCATATCCTTATTTTCCCATTCTTCGTTCTAATTAGGACTATGTTTGAAATCTAAGTTGGATACTGGACTTTACAAATGAAACTAGCTTCAATCAGACCTTAACTTCGATTAATGGAATCAACTCAGGCTAAAAATGCCTTTGAGCTTACTTAATAAGTCTTACACCTTTTCTTATGGCTAGATCATGAACTACAACCTTTAGATCTACCCTAGACATTTCCTTATATGATCAGGCAAAGACATTATGATACTCAGTAAGCAGCTCCATGTAAGCCTTTTCTTTCTTAGCATATAAACTTATGCTTATAAAGATAGGTCATGGATCTTCTTGTATCATAAGATTGGTATGTTTTAGTTTATCCATTATAGCCTTGTTCTCCTGTTTGAGTGTAGGTTAAGCCTCTTCAACATTTTCTTATATCGATGGCTCATCTTGATTAACATCTTATACAATGAGATGATATGTTTCCACTAATTCACCATTTCCTTATTGTTCATCATGAACTGAATTAGTGATCACCATTATTTATTATTGGGATATTAATGATTCCTTAGTTTTCACCACCCATTCAGTCTTTGGCTTCATCTTAAGAGGACTATGTTTGTCTTTTAAATTAATTAAATTGATAAGGCAATTTTCCTTTTGTTCTTTAATTTTTTGGTTTTTGAGACCCCAAGCCTTTCTTGTACATGAATCTTCCTCATTGTCGATGCCTCTCCTTCTTATGTCCCAATATGATGAAATACTAAAACATGATATTAAGGTGTTCTCTATCTATCAAAAACTGAGGGCTATGAGGAATTGTATTGATTCTCTTCATCTCCATCCATAGTAATATATCTAAAGTTTTCTCTATGAACTTTTATACGTAATGAAGTTGAGGATTCATAGATAAGACCAGCCTTATAGTTTTGAATAGTGGTATCTTTTTCTCTCCATAATTGGTATATCCTGCAAGTAGCTATCTTAATTTCTTCATCACTATCTTTTGAATCCCTTGAGAAAAAGCCTTATTTTTTTAATATCTGATTTTGGCTAACAACCTATAAGCATTTAGATCAAAGCCATTTATATGTTCAGTTAAGAGGTTCCATGTTTAATTATTGGTCCTTATGAGCATTTCACAAATCCTGTTAATGGATATTTTTAAACCTTGCCAGCACTGAAGCTAGTGATAGGGAGTGTCATGTCCTTTAAACTTTAAATGATATCCTCCATTTTGGCTTGAAACGAGGTTTGACCTTATTTCCTTATAGATACAAGAATATAATAAAGCATTGAAGCTTTTTGCTTAGAATTACCCAAGTCTTTATAGAAAGATTTCTTCTTTTCTTCTTTTTTAGATAATAATGGGTGATCCTTCTTAGGCCCCTTTTGAACATCTCTTTTATGAGATGATTAATTTTCCTTTTTAACTAGGTCAAGACCAAATTGTACTTCTTCCATGTTGTGTGAGAAGTGAAACTTTGCATCAGCAAAATATGATTTTGCCATAATAAAAGGATTAGAATCTACTACCACCTTTTTCACTTGTCCATTTTTGAGGTATTTGAAGCACTAATAGAGTCTACATGGAACGAGACCATGATGATGAATCCTAGAGCATCCCAACTACACATTATAACTTGTCTTTACATCAATAACATGAAACATGCCACTTGACTCCATTTCATCAAAAAGTAAATGAAGTTAGACTTTGCCTATGGCCCTTTGCCTACCTTTATTGAATCCTTGAATCAATTGACTTTGAGAAAGTTCATCCACACCTAGGGTAAGCTCTTTCATGGTTTTACTTGGTAAGATGTTAACAGCCAATCCTTCATCCACCATGATTCAATTAACCTTTTTCTCTCAAATGTATCCCATGATAAAAGGTGGTCGACTGTGAAATTTGGAACTAAGTAATCGATCATCATCCATAAATCTAATCTTTTTAATGTATGCACAAAGAGCTTGAAGCTACTCGTCATTGTCTCTCCATCCTCCAATCCATTATTTAGATCTTTATCTCCTTCAATTTGATGATAAGAGACAACAAGATAAGATTTTTCCATAAAATTTTTTAGACATGAAATCAGCTAAGATGATTCACAACCTATGCTTCTGATAAAGAAGGTCATCACTTAGAGATCAACTGACAATTTTTCTATACCTTTTTAATCTTTTTTATTTGGGGGGCACTATAGATTTTTTTTACTTCTTCAATATCGTGGCTCATTGTGGATAAGGCTTATCCTTAGGAGTAAGAATCTTTTGACTCCTTTTTTCAAAGACCATAATCCATCCTTCATCATCAAGTTCATCCTTTTATGCTCTTATGCTTAAGATAATGCCCCCAATTAAACCTTTAACATTCTCTTTAAGGGCAGGAGTTTTGATTCAAATAGGGTCAAAAGACCCAAAGCTAATTATGGAAAGTTGATCTTTGTAGGTGAGGCTTAAGTTCCTTCATCTTTGGATGTAGTCAATAACTAGCCCATCCTTATATTAATGAGTAGCAATAAGTTCAACCATGCTAATGATATGTCGCATGCTATAAAAGTGATTAAGGAACTTAAGCTCTAATTTTTTCTAGCTATAAATTGAGCCTAACTTAAGATCCATGTATCAATCAAAAACATTCCCTTTGAGTGATTTAATGAATTATTTGACAAGAAGATCTCTATATGTGCTATCATTATTACATGTTTCAATAAATAAATGTCTATAATTTCTTAACAATAATTAATCCTAAATAATATAGGAATTTGACATTTTTTAAATTTCCCTTGCCATCACAATGTTGAAACTTGGCGGCCAACAATTTTTAGGCATTTTCAACTAGTTGATCCTTTGGGTATTCGACTTGGCATAGGGAATATGAAGGTTGAGTTGTGCTCTCGACTTGATCTTTGATAGCTTCCTTTATGAGCTTTTTCAATTGAGCACCATAAATGGAACCATTAATAGCTAACTGAATGGTCTTAGCAGCCTTTAGAACAGTAGTAGTTTCAACAACCTCTTGAGGTTGCTATGAGGTTTTAGGAACATAAGCTTTTCCTTTTGGGTTTTTAACTTTATTCCATAAAGATGCAATTTTAGAATCCTTTTCAGCATTTTATAGAAGTGAGACTTTCCACCATCTTTGTCAAATTAGTAATTTGTTCCTCCACGATCAATGTGCTTGCAGTCATCGGCATCATGACACCACTTGATGGTGTACAAGGAAAGGTTGAAACATATATGCCATTAGCATAAACAAACATCTCACTAAAGGTTAGCCCTTTTGAAGAGGAAGTAAATAAGGATAAATCATTTTTAGTTCCCCCCAATGCATATGGAAGGATGAAAGGTTCTTGTAGAAAAAGGATTGATCACTCATAGATGTCAACAATAGATTTAGTTTTGAAACCAACACTAAGGCTATAATAGACAGTTGATCCACAATGAACGTAGTTTGAGCCTTCAACTAAGCAGTCTTGCAGAAGATGCTCTTCATTTTTTAGAGAAACCAAGTTGGATTGCATGTTAAGAGAGTTGATTTGCACTTTGAGGAGAAAAGACTAGAGAAAGAGATGGCCCCACTAGGCGTGCTAGAAATTTGTACACACAAACTTTGTGCCTGAAAATTAAGACAAGAACATGAAAGTATAAATTATCAAATTTGTAAATAAAAAAAAAAGTATTAGAATCTCTAATGATTTCTTTTATAAAGCCATGAAAACTCTAATTTGGCTTTTCGAATGGAATTGAGATCCAAGGGTTAGACAGGCTTGATCTTGAAAAAGAATGAAACCTTTCATTTAATTTGGGATAAAAGTGTCAAGTGTGATTTAAGGGTGTTATAACTTGATTTTAAATCAAAGACGAATCCTCACCTTGTGAAACTTGAAGGCTTATAGACTTGAAGACTTCAAGACTTGAAAACTTTTCCTTATAGAGTAAAGCCTTTTACCGATCATCCCTAATAGGAGCCCTTCTATTTATAGAGGTCTTGGGAGAAGTCTTGCACTTTATATATAAGACTAAGAGATAAACTTGATTTTTTCTCAAATTCTTATATAAAAAAAATCCCCTGATTGGTCCACTTGACTTATGACCATTGACTTTTATTACATGATTTAGGCCACATGACTTATTTTGCTAGCCATGTATGTGGGTCCTAAATAATTTAATTGGATATAAGCAATCTAATTCAAATATAATTAAATTAAAATAGACCAAAAAATTTGATTGGTCAATAATAATAATTTAGTTTAAATTCAAATAAATTTAATTAAATCCCATTTTATTGTGAATAGACCAAAATATATATTTTTATTGGTCTAAAATTTTCATATCTACAACACCATATCCCTAAAGTCCAACACGATACCTAACAATTCGAGTACTATTTTTTTTTTCAAATTTTATACCTTCAACATGCATATAACACTTAACTTCAAACTAATAAATAAAAGGTGTAGGTTTATACCTTCAAAAACTATATCTTTGTGTACCAATAATGAATGTCCTTACTACAATGGACTATACTAGCAAAACGAACAGATTGGCAAATCTGGGAATATGGTGAAAAAAGGTGCAAACTTTATTGTAGAAATGGAAGAATAAAATTATATCCTTCACCACCTACTCCTTTTTTGGATAAATTATCAATCGCATCAAAATTTGGAAAAAATATATGGCAATATAATTCAATAGTTACTTTTCATCAATTGGTGGAAAAAGAGATTATGAAACTAATATGGTACCATGACCATATATTTTTAGAATTTTTTTATCAAAATCACCAACTAATCAGTTCATTATTGCCTAATAAAAGCGAGAGGCCTAAATTTACATAGTTATACATATATAATACAAAAAATCAAATACATAATAGAATATCTTCTTTTAAAAATTTTGAACCACATGCAACTATAAATGAAACAATTGTTAGTGGTCTTATTGAAATGTTTGATATTGTAATGTTTTTGCTAAATCTTTTTTATTAGCGTAAGATGTATTTAAAAAAAATGTTTTCTTACCTAGACAACTAAAATTATTAAGACAAAGGTTTGAGGATAGTTTATAGTATAATCTACCATAATCTTTTGATATAGTCAATTTAATAGCAGGTGATTTTGGTGTATTTAATAAAGAGTGATATATTATTATTAAACATAAGTATCCTTCATTATTCCCATATGGTGAAGATGGTATAGAAAAAATATTAAATATAATATTATAAGTAATGACAAGAAATTTAGTATAACACATATGACTATGCATGAATATGATGCTTATAAACTACAACAATGTCTAAGCAAAGGAATAACTCTAATAAAAGGATGTCGTTTATTTCGACAATTTTTAGTTGATGCATTTTCATGTGTGGAATAAGAAAGATTAGATTATATTAGACGTAGTCAAGAAGAATTGTAATCTAATATATATATATATATATGAATAAAAAAATGTTGTTTGTAATGGTTATACCAATTCTAACAATGTAGTGAAATTAGTTATAATGTTACCTTCTAGCTATACAGGAATTCCATGTTTTATGAATGAACACTATCATGATGTTATGGCCATTTATAAATTTTATGGAAACCTTATAGGTAATTTACCCGACTAGTCACTCAAATATAAGTGAAATTCTATTATGGTCATAAAAAATTTGATTTTATGTAATTGAATCACTTAATTATAATTAACATTTAAATAGATAATTTTTTACCTAATTAACATATTTTGGTGACTGGAGTGACACGTGGTAATATTTTAAAGAATTAAAAATGTTGATGTAAATAAAGTTAGCTTACATGGCATGACACCTTGGATGATGATGTGTCCTTTTGTGATACAAACGAAGTGGAATTAGCTTCTAGCCTATTTGATGAATACAAGTCCTAACTATAATTCAAAGATCAAGAAGAAGATAAATTCTTAAATTTAAACTAGATCTCTAGAAAACTTGTTTTTTTCAAACTGGAATATGTGATTAAAGTTGTGTTAATCTTAATCCTAAATTAACTAAGTAATTCAAGACATAGATTAAACTAATTTTGTGAAATTATCAAGCTCACTCAACAGTCTCATTAATTCCACTCAAGAACTCAAGAAAAGAATCAATCTCACTAAGTTTAAGCAAAAATCATCTGATATTTTATTAATGACCAATAAGGGGCTTAAATACCCTTTACAAATGTAAAAAAAAAAAAACCCTAAAAAACCCTTTATAATTCAACCTTACAAGCTCTGGCTAAATTTATAACTTTTAAACCTATTAAGATAATTAATCTCACGCTCACATAAAAGACTTAAAGTAAATAAT
Organism: Omphalea diandra; assembly: GCA_949677035.1. NCBI lineage: Eukaryota > Viridiplantae > Streptophyta > Magnoliopsida > Malpighiales > Euphorbiaceae > Omphalea > Omphalea diandra. The sequence goes on along the minus strand of CATIWR010664376.1, from coordinate 21,835 downwards.
CCTATTGGTTACCATGATTTGACCTAAGAAATCCTATTGGTTGCTATGATCTGGCCTAAGTAATCCTTTTGTTTGCCATGATTTGGCCTAACTAATTTCTAGCATTAAAACACCTTATTTCAAGGTTCCTTACATAAGTAAATAACTAAGTAAGAAATCCTAACTAAAAGAAATATGATATTCAACCAATGAGAAGAATTCCTTATGGCAATAGGAAGATAATGCTAACTAATGTCAACTAAACAAATCTGGCATGGATCTTTAACATTTGGGCTCAATTCCATGCTATGGCGAATAGTGTTGGGCTTTGGTCCTCTCTATTTAGGCTCCATTAGATTAAATTAATCACTCTATTTGAAGAGTCTAAGCTCCTATTTTCATCCATTTGGGTTTTATGTTATCCTTGGTCAGTTTGTCCAATTCTTTCCATACCTTTCCTTGTATAAAAGCTCAAAGTACATTTTTAAACTTCTTTTGCCTTCTTCTTATGATTGGGCTTTAAAGTTATAATGGATCCTTATTAGACTTATCTTGGTCGAATGCATCATTTTGCCATGTCAGTAAATGACCCCCAACTCTCACTTAACTTAACTTAACTCAAACATTAACCCTTACTTAACCTAACTCATTCCCCACTCTTAATTAACCCAATTCACAAATTGACCCTCAGAAAACCTAACCTACCACTTCCCACTCTTGCCTACTATATTACTTTTTTTGATAACTCTCTTCTCTCTTTGTATGAACCCTAAAATCCAATTTAGCAGTTCTACACCCTAAATTGCAGGTAAGAATAAGTCATATTGGTGCCAAAAAAAGAAGAAAGTGATTAGATCGACGCATTTGAAGAGAAAAGCTACTGTGAAAAGGGAAAATTTTCATGGGTAACATTCGATTGAGAAGCTACTATGCATAAGGTATAAGCAATAGACTGGACACACAGGCTTGTAGATGGAGATGTACCTCATTATGGTATGGAACCCTAATTTGGTGCAACTAGGTTTAGGGTTAAGTGATAAGAATGATATTTTTAAGTTGATTAAGTGTCGTTAAAAGATTTTAGATTGATGGATGCATGATAGTGGTAGTATATAAAAAAGGGATTTTTTTTTTCGAAATGCATATAGGTGACCATAAAAAAAGGCATTTTCTTTTTGACATGCATGAGGGTGACAGGATAGAAAAAGGGTTTTTCTTTTTAAAATCCATGTACGTGATAGTATTGTTTATTCTCTCAATGTATGGAGTAATATGAGAACGGTATTGTTTATTTATTGATTATAATATGAAATAATATTTAAATTTTACATTTTATTATTTAAATTCCTCATTAGTTGAATTCCGCATTTTCTTATATTGATTGCAATGATTTGAGGCGTGTAAAGTTTAATGGTTGGCATTTGTTGCCATATTGTATTTGCATGTGTTGGACATTACAAGAAAATGCAAAAATAATGAAGAAAAATTACTACTGCATAAGTTAATAATTATTTAGCAACTAATTGGCAACCACCTGAGATTTAGCGACTACATAATCAAAAAATATTGGCTCCAATTGTTAGCTACTGCAATGGAGGAGCTTTGTAGTCACTTACACTAAAAAGTAGTAGCTATAAAGAAACTAAAAAATAATGCAAAATTAATTTTTCCCGCTCAATGCTTAGTGACTATGAATCTGTAGCTAAGCAATATCTAAGCCTAAGAATAAGCGACTACGGACTCTATTGTCACTAAATAGTGACTACCATATGTAGTAGCTAATGACAAATAAACTTCCTATAATTTAGCTACTAACATGTTGCAGTCACTTAGCTTAACTCTTGTCAGCTATAGTAGTTAAGCAATATCTAAGTATGTATAATATAATATTATATGGTAAATTATTATATTATATATAATATATAATTTCAATATATTATATATAATTATACTATATTTATATATTATATATTAATATTATATAATATTAGTATGTATATTTATTATATATTTATAATATAATATTAATTTATAACAAATTAATAAATTTAATATAAAATATAATATAATATAAAATGTAATTATAATATGCATTTTTATTTATTTTTAATATTTATATATTATAATATTATATATAATATAATATCTATAATATTAATATAATATAATTATTTTATTTATTTTTAATAATTATATTTTATTAGTATATAATATTTGTATTACATATTATTTATATAATAATTATATGTTGATATATATAATATTATATGTAATTATTATAGTAGCTTAGTGACTATCTTAATTTAGTTGCTAATCTTTGATAATGGTTTTTATAGTAGCCATACAGTCACTAAACAACTTAAGAAAAATAGTTTACTAGTTTGTTTACAATCCCGTTTCATTACTGCCCTACCAAAATCTATCTCATTTTCTTCACTACTATCCTAACAAAATCTATCACATTTTCTTAGCAAAATCTACTCATTTTCTTCATATTCAATATGCCTCCTAGATTTTGGGAACTTTAATAAACTGCATTCACTACTCTGCTAACACCATCTTCAATTTGTGTGATTCTTCAAGATTCTCACGTATTGCTCAAGTGCATCTTGGATTTTCTTTTTTTTTTTTTTCTATTTGGTTATTGAGAAAACATAACTGAAAGTTGTTTCATTCTTCGATTTATGTGCAGAGGGCATTGCATTCCTCTATTTCCTTTCTTTTCATTTTTAATTAAAATTACTTAATTAATCTGGTTGTTTCATTCTCTTTTTTTACAAAAAATTTAGCACAAATAGCTTTTAACTTTTGATTGTCTCCTTTACAGAGCCTAATTTTAATGATAATCCCTTGAATTGCTACTTCAAATTATTGATAGCATTTGAGCTTACAAATAGTTTGGTTTTAAAAAACTATTTTTGCTTTACTTTAAGAAAACTCCTTATGCTTTTCTTTAAGCTTAGTATTTTCATTGAAGGTATTTGCACTGGTATAAATTTATCTTTTCTTTTTGTTTTTTTTATTTCATTTAGTTTAATGGGTTTCATTTGGTTCACATCTTATAAACCTAAATTATTGGTTGTGCCATTCCCATTACTCTTTTATGTAATAATGTGTATTGAAAACTTGCTTTAAGTGACAGTGAAATCTGCATTAACTACTTAAGTTTATTAGGGATGATAATTGACTTGCATGATATAAATTTTTTGAATGTCAATTATTATCATCAATAGATTGTCAGAAGTGGATAGTTTTTATTCCTTCACATCTACACTTGAAAATGATTTTTAAACAAGCAAAAAAAAAAACAAAAACAAAAACAAGGTTGTATATAGTTATTGAAGTGTACTTCTTTCTTTTTTTAAAAGTTATATTTAGGTATCTCAAATGTTATGGAAATGACTAATGTGAGCGTCTCGAGTTTCGTGGTTATGCTTGAACGAGTGAATCTTGCTTGTGACTTCATCCTTTTATCGATCATTAAGGGGATTAAGAAGACGAGGGTTTTTACATTAGTAATGACCCTAAGGAGTGGTGTGCTTTTGGATCTATGGGTGATCCTTTTCAGCCATGCATGACTTCAAAGCCTTAAATCCACAATGTTGGTCATTGGGGACTAAGTATGAGATAACATGTTAGTACCATCCCTAGGAAATGTGGAGTTGCCATCTGCTTTAGGTTGGAACAAGAATCTGGAGAAGGCAAAAATTTGAACCTATTCTAAGTCAATTAGAAGACTCATTTCATCTTCGCCCTATCAAAGATTAGGGTAAAAAATTAGGTGCAGCTTAGGGAAGAGGTTTGGCACCCCTAAACTGCTCAGATATTAGGATCCAACCTTTAAGCATCTTTGGTTAACTTTTAATGTTTTAATTAGTTATCAATTAGTCAAATTAACTCTCATAAACTTAAATCTAAGCGCGATTCATTTCGGCAAGTCAAATCATCAACTCAAAAGGGGCATAAGGTCGTACACCATGGCAAAAGGGATAAGCATGCATTATCATCCATTCATCTAAGCATAATCATTTCAAAAATAGAGGGGGGTCATACATAATGTCAAAGCATATAGGAATGCATTATCATCCATTCATCCATGATTATTAAGACCAACTTATGGACTTATTCAAAATCACACCTACACTCAAAAGTGAAATAAGTTAGTAAATGAAACAAGTGTAAAACAAACCAAATGAACTCAAAGCATAAGGAATATAACACGTATTACCATCACTCCCATACAAAAAGTGCCTAGATATGCATCTAAGTCCATAATATTACATATTTACATAACCATCCAGCAATCATACAAAATTAGAACATATGAACCATAAGTATAACAAGAAGTAAAACATGTAATACAAAGCATTTGGAGGATGTTTAATGGCCCAAGGCAATAACTCATCACAAGAAGGATTAGAGGATTGATGAATCCTTACCTTATGTAGCTCTAAAACAACACGACATCCATATGTACCACTAACCATGTAGGGTTAGCATACAACACAAGAATGGAGGAGATTGAGGGCCAAAACACTATTTGCTTATTTTGAGTACTAAAACAAACATAGAAGAAGCCCTTAAGATCCTTAGAACCATAAACTTGGTCACTGCCTTAAAATGATCTAAACAGAATTGAAAAACATCACTGAACCTATATTAGAAAGTATGAACATTAAGATGATTAGAACCATGAAAACTATTCCAGTCCATCAAAACTCCATTTTGAAGTGAATAAGGGTCCTTGGCTATCTAGCCTTACCCTACTCTACCATAGAAGTGTTAAAAAAAACATAGGAGAATGCCTTTAACAAAAGAAATCTGAATGAGAGGAAAATAAATTTCACAAATCTATGTCTAAGAAACCAAGGTTGTACAACCCATTATAAGGGTTGCACAGTTTATAAAGGTGGGTTGTATAGCCCTCAAATACTGAGTTTTTGAAAATAGAAAAAGAAAAGAAACAAAAGAAAAAGAGGGAGGATGAACGAGTTCCTAAATGCCTTTATTTGTTTTTGTGGCTTTAGAGGCTCATAAGTTCAATATCTTCCTCTAAATTACTTAAAGAGTGAACCAAAGATAAAGAGAAAGGCCTAATTCTACCTTGGAATAAGTTGGGTGAGTTAGGGTTAGGGGTTTTTTTATGCTACATGTACTTTAGAAAATAATTTTGGCAGAGTAATCTTAGGATTTTCAAGCCTCTTCTCGATCTTCAAAATAGGGGTATTCATAGGTATTGGGTGAGTGCACAATGCCAAAAATAGTTCTAGTTCCATCATAGATGTATCTAATCATATAGAGGGAGATGAATCTCTTAGAATTAGGGTTTGCATATGGGTTGCACATCCTTCTGCTAAGACTATGTAGCCTTAGGGTTTAAGGGGGGACCAATTCTAAAAAAATCTATGAACTAAGGTTTTTGTATAGGATGTACAGCCTTATGTAAGGTTGTACAACCCTGCTTGATATGTTGTATAGTCTATTAAACATGACAGACAAGTTTGGGCTTAGCCTTAGACTTCCACAAGGCTTCTAATATCTTCTTTTGGCAATTCCATTTACATTCTGAGGAATTAGTTCAATGATCTTCATCATTAACCTTAGTATCTAGAGGTCCAAAATCTGATGCTTACAGTTTGGCCCTACTCTGTAGGGCTTAAAAAATAACATTTGAGAAATGGTTACTTGAACAAGTCCCAATAAAGCAAAGTAAAGAATGTAAACATTAGTAAAGATACCCAAGGATAAAAGTTTTTAGTAGCTTTTCAAGCAAGTACTAAAATGATTTTAATGACTTTCTAACAAGTGTCAAGTATTTGGGCAACTCTCCAATAGTTCTCTAGTAGGTACCAGGTATTTTGAAAACTCTTCAACAACTTTTTAGCAAGTACTGAAGTGGTTCTATTAGCTCTCTAACAATAATAAGATATTTTGGCAACTCTTCAGTAACTCTCTAGTAGGTACTGAAGTGGTTATGACAACTCTATAATAGTTAGTACTTGTTTTGGTAGCTCTTCAGTAGCTCTCTAGCAGGTACTAAAGTGGTTTTGACAGCTCTCTAGTAGGTACCAAGTGTTTTGATAGGTCTTCAGTAACTTTCTAATAAGTATTGAAGTAGTTTTGACAACTTTTTAATAGGTACCGGGTGTTTTAATAGTTTTTTAGCAACTTTCTAGTAGGCTTTGAAGTGGTTTTGATAGCTCTTTAGTAGGTGTCAGGTATTTTGATATTCGATAATTGGCCTCTTATAGTCATTGATGCTCTTGCACTCTTCTGTGGGTACTACAATTCAAACTGATGCTTTTGGATTAAGGATAACCCTTGGGTGGCTCTTATGTCATTCAAGCTTTTATAAACTTTATAAAATTGAATTTGTATCCTTGCAACACTTTTAGCATTCTTAAAGGTCCATTCTTGTCCCCAAGCAATGAATCTGGGCCCTCGACACTGTAGGAAGTGCTTCTTTGGGTTTGGCCTCTTTTAGGAGAAAGTAGTACTTTATGAAGATATCGTTGGGGTCTCAAAGGAGAAAGTTTGTCATTTGGTGGTCTGACTCGAATCAGGGAGCTCAGAGTGTTCTATAGGTGCTCTAAAAGAGATTAGGGCATTTTGATAAATTGGCTACTTTGGGATTCTTTAGAGAGTTCAAGATATCTTGGTAATTTAGGTGTTTTAGGGTTCTCTAGAAAGCTAAGGGCATTTTGGTGCAGCCTCAGGAAAGGTAGGCATTTCTTCTTTTATTTACTTTATTTTATTTATTTTCTAATTGTCTTGTCGTTGTATTTTAGGTGCTACCTTGGAATTCTTTATTGTGTACAAACATTAGGTTAGACATGAAATATATAGAGATAGTTTATAGGACACTCAACTTTTATTTTTAGCAAAATTTATTTTTTGTTTATCATACTGGCTACCTTAAGTTTTGTTCAATGATATGCACAAGGAACAATTGAAACTAATTAATAAAATAACCCAAGAAAAATTAGGGTACTCACATGGGGCCATAAATAATTTATTCATTCATCCTATTGACTTATCAGTCTTTCGATGCCTTATTTATGGATGTTGATCCATTTTTTTTTTTTTGGGAAACCAACTTTGGCATTCCTCAATGTTGGTGATTAAACCCCAATGACTAGAACTTGTTTTTTTGCCTTTGAATTCAGGCCTCATTGATTTCTTCCATTTTCTAACCATGATAATGATGCAGAAAACATATGCATATATGTATTTTCCATTTTTCATTCCTTTTTCATTTTTTTTCCTTTTTCATGCAGGGGATTATTGCCTTTTACAATGGAGGTGGGGCTATGAGTCCTATTGGAGAGTGGGGTAGGACTTTGCACCCCTGAGTTATGGTCCACCTAAAGGGTACAGAGGGCTGGACCTTTTTACAGCTGCTACCAGACTAGACGCTAAAAGTTGACTCAGTGATAACGAACATATTACTAGAGCGGTGGATGGACATGACCCACACCTTTTATCTTCCCTTGATTAGTAAAGTGATGGTTATGTCTGGGGACTTTACTTTTTTTTATCGAACTGCAATTCACAAATGTTCCCTTGCCCACGAATTCTAGGGTGCATGAGCCAATACTTTAGAGGGACTACCTACTGAGGGTCCTAGGTTGTGTTCCTCTACTTGAGGGGATAGGACCATTGCGAGATCTAACATATGGATTTGCACACCTTAGGTCATCGATGATTGCTCTAACGAGATGGTTTAACAACACATATATTTTTTCCTGCTGAAGTTCTATTCTCGAGTACCTTAAATGTGGCTGAGCTTTGCTTGATGCTGGTGCTAAAGGATTTAAGCTTATTACACCGCTTTGATTGGGGGTTTGCAACACTAACATACCTCTATAGATACCTCAATAGGTGTTCCTGAGGCATAAGGTATATGTGTGGTGCCTAGAGGATTCTCATCATATGTATCTTTCCCTTTCTCTTTTTTTTTATTTTTATTTTTTATTATGTTCAATTCCTATTCAATTGCTTTGAGACTTATGCTATCTTTGTTTACATGCATGAGATATTGAGTTAGGATTGTTGGAGGGGTTGGACCCTGAGGATGACATAAATAATGGCTACCATCACTTCACACGAGGGAATGTTGTGTCTTATATGGAGTCTTTTGTCATTGCCTAGTGTGCTTGCTTGAACACGATTACTCTAGACCAAGTACTTTTCCTTGCATAGATAAAATTATACAAGTTATAATTATTTACCTTTCATTACTGGGTTATATACTCATAGTGGTTTTCCATTCCAATCGTTATTACATCTCGACTAGAAAGGTCCTATAGAGATGTGACCCTTGGAGGTGGCAGAGGTAGAGGCTATTTCTTATGGTAGTCGTCTGATGGTAGGGCCTTCTATTCATAAGTGGTACCTTAAGGAGCGCATCTTCCTTTGGTGTGAGGGCCGGGACGAACGATTTATCCCACAATGCTCGACCAAAAGTCTATTCTAGGCTAAGGACCTTAAGGGTGTGGATCTTGCTGTAACGCTACACTACTTGCCAAGGGAGAAACTATCTTCTACTAGTACTCCCTACAGGTCCTGGATGGTTAGAGCACTTGTATGGAGTCTTCCTATTCGGAGGTAGCTATTTGGCCATTCCTTTGAAACATACTAGATGAAAGGATCATCCTACAGCACGAGAGTCGAGGCACTATTGCATAAGTTACATAAAAATATGTTGTTCCTATTTTGCACTTGGTGTTACCATTGTCTGGCACTGCAAATGGGCCCGTGGATCAACTTTAGGAGGTGTAGAGCTCGTGGTGATAAGTGACTTAGCTTCCATACCAGACAACCTTGTAGAGTCATGCATGACTTTACTGATCAAGTTATGATGTCACTGTAGATCACCCAATATGCCTGTATGCTTGAGCCAGCCGAGACCACCCATTTAAGTATTTTCTTCTTTATCTCCTTATATGCTAATTGTGATGTGAGCTTCATAGTTGACGTGTTTTGTTTTCTTCTTTTATAGATCCCTCATATCTGGGCTAAGGCCATGGTCAATTTGATTGTCAACCTGAAAAGGGTTGTGACACAGTAGACACGTTTGATGCAGGTTAGTACAAAAGCAATGCATGTATCCATGTTTATGACTTGTGTTTTGTGTATTTAGTGTTTTATTCATCCTAACCCTTATGTTTCTTGTAGGAGATGATCCAGTGCTTGAACAGTGAGATCAAATAGAAGGATCAACGTCTAGTAGAGGCAGAGATAGAGACCTTAGCCTAGGCGACTGTAGAGGATAGGTTTGTGGCGGCTAACAGTAAGGCAAACGATTTCAACATAACCCTTTCTAGAAGCGGAGGCAACTGAGCTATGGAGACCCCAACCCCACCCCCCCCCCCCCCCCTCTTTTCCCTCATTAGTTGTTTCAGATACTTTTTCTTCTTCTTATTCTAGTATAGTATATTTGCATAATTGTACAAGTTATCAAACTATTTGAAAGCCCTAATTTTGGATGTTTGTTTATATCTTCTAAGGTAAACTGAGGCAACATTGTCTCTATTATTTGGTCAAACTTTGACATTTCTTTTTTTAAATATAGATGCATATTTTTGGCTCCTAAACATATGTTTTTGAATGTGTACTATCATCCTTTTACATATAGCCCTTGAAGGACAGGTTGGAATGTCATTTTTCATCCATAATATAAAAGAGAGGTTGTCTAACCTTTTTCAAAAATTGAGGGTTGCATATTGGGCTAAGGTCTGTACAGCATAGTTGAAATACGACCTGTTCAAGGGCTATATAACCCTAATCAGATGTTGTACAACCCTATAAGCCTAGTCTTCTTCTATAAATACCCATTTTGCACTTATTCTTCTTACTTTAATATTTTTAGCTGCCAAACCATGTCAAAAACCTTTATAAGGTCTATTTCATCCCAAATCTAGTGTGATCTACCATGGGTGGGCTTTTCAGCTCTTTGTTACCTCTCCTTTGTCCACCTTGGCACTCACTTCTTATAAGCAACTTGTGATTTATGAGATTCCACCACCCATACCTTCCATGTTAGGGATATGAAGATCTAACCCTGCCAAAGGAATTCGGTGCTATTCTTGACTATCGTGTCGCAGTTATGAACCAAATTGCCATTTCTCAGTTGGATTACCCACATGCTTAAAAGATGGTAGAATTGTTTGATATGCAATATGAGGAGGTACCGAGGTACACGTTGTGCGAGGAGAAGATCCTCATTGTAACATCCTCAACCTAATTCATATGCATTTTAATTATGTTATATTGGAATACATCCATTACATGGCATAAGCATGACAATAACACTTATATTATTACATTTGAGGCATTTGAATATGAATATGATGTTTGTATAGTGGCATCATAAATTGTCATATGTTGTATATGTGTTATAGTATGTTAAATAAGAGTGTTTTAAAACTTATTAAAAGTATAAGGAGAATATAAGGATTGGTAGATGGATGGAGGTGATGAAGAAGTGAAGAAAATGGGTTAAAAGAGAAAATTTCAACTTTCAACAAATAGGAACAAACCACCAATTTTTTGCCTTATTAAGATAAGAATATAAATTGAAATTCTCTACCATTAAAGGGATAGTGAGAGAGGAGAAAAGGGGAAAATACAATAGAATAAGGAGAGCAAATAAAAAAAGAAAGGGAAAAAAATAAAGAAAGAAGAAGAAGAAGAAGAAGAAAAGAAAAGTTACCTAGGAAGAAATATTGAGGTTTTCTAGCTTTCGTGAAAGCTATGTGATTTTATATTCATTCCTCTATGGTATATTAATCATGAGCAATTAGTGGAAGTTATAAAGAAATTGTAGTTAAAATTCTTGTATGAGAAGTTATTGATAGTGAATATGAGCTAGATTCCTTTAATTATATTTTCAATGAAAATCGTTACACCCATGATTTTATAACCCTAGGAGATGAATTAGCCAAAGTGCAAACCGTGAAAGTTATAGGTTTATGCCTCATCTAAATTCCTATAAAATAGTTTTACTAAATAAGTTGTGTTTAAAGAGATATGACTCCTTGATTGTGACAATTGTTGAAACCTGCTCAAGTTTCAGTTTTATTTTCCAATAATTTTATAAGGTTATAATGGGAATTAGGTGAAGTAAAAGATATACAAGTTATAGCCTTATATCTTATCTAAATTCTTGTATAGCAATTTTGCTTAATATTTTATGTGCTAAGAGGCTCCTTGATTGGGGCTAATCCTGAACCTACTCATGCTTATAAAGTCTAAGATTAATCATTTTATTTGAGGAGCTTAGAAGCTAAATTGGAACATGTGTTAAAGATAAAAAAAAATGTTCATTTATATGTTTACTAATTGGCTATAAATCAGTTTTTCATTTATACTTCTAGGCTTTGAGATGTGGCCAAGTCTATGGGACTATTTAACATATAATTACACTACGAACAGGGCAAACTTATAAAATTCAACATAAATTGTGTAGTGGATAAAATTTCAAATATTTTGTATCCATGTATGTATAGTTTAATTTTAAAAAAACAAATCAGGTCATTTGGACTCGTGGGATAAAAATAATTATAGAAATAGCCTACTAGGGTCATGATATATTACAATAGCATACATGCATATTGAGTTAAAAATCTTACTTTATCATCATGGATTGATTTTTTTTTCATTCAAATAGGTCCTCAAGGGATTAAAGATAATATTGGAAATAGGCCTCGACCATTCACAGCTTAGTAACTTGAAGGAGAAGGTAAGTAAATAGCTAATGGTACTTAAACATGTAATTGGTTAAATGCTATGAACTTATACTCTTTGGATTGAATTGTTGTTTAATGAGGTGATATTGATGAACATTTTGATGAAAGGATTGTTGTATTCTTGAATTAGTATGTTGTGATATGGATCTTCAAGGTTGACGGGTCTTACTATTAGCCATTATATTGCAAGAATTTTATTGGATTTATAAATGATTTGCAAAACAACCATTGCTTGATATATTGTTTAAGCAAGAAATAATATATTATAACCTATGTGGTACCAACATTTGATAGCATGTGTGGTAATAATCTATAGTCTATATGGCAACAACATTTGATAGCCTGTGTGGCAACAAAATATGATAGCTTGTGTGGTAATAACATTTGATAGCCTATGTGACAACAAAATATAATAGCCTATGTGGCGATAATATTTAATAGCCTATATAGTATTATATATTAAAAACTCTTTATTTCGTGCATGAATGAAATGATGAGTTATTTATAGTTAAATACTTGTTATGTTATTTGTGCTTGAAGTATTATTATGCATTTACTTATTAAGTATGCAAGCTTATTTCTTTGCATTAAATTTTCTTTCAGGTAAAGTAGACTAGCGATTACATCCAATTTGCATTTTGAAGTTATTATCTAGCAGTCTGATAGAGGTTGGTCCACTATGTTGTCTATTAGTATTTTGGTTTGTTTAGCAATGTATATTTTATTATAAATAGTTATTGTACCGTAACACAAGATACATAGTGTTCAACACAATTAAAGAAAGGTCTTTTAATGTTAATGTGATGACAAGAGAAAAATTTAATGATGTTATGTAACTTTAATACTCTATGCTTTATGAATGAGTTAATGCACTTACTTTAGGAATGATTAGTAAATGGGATGTCACACTCATGGCTCCTTTTATCACCTTTTTTTCTTCTAGGGGCCATGCCTGGACAACTCAAGCTCATGTTGCGACAACCATTCTGATGGGCGAGTATTTGTTATAGAGAAAGGATGAAGAGATAGATCAATAGATTTTACCACTCTTTGAGGAAGCTAAGTTAGGGAGGACCCCCATACCATCAATCTTGGGTGAGGCCATCGTGGGACTTGACAAAGTGGCACTCAGTGTTAGTGACTATTTACGGGGAGTCCACTATTACTTTAGGCAAGGGTTCTTCTTTCAATAATTTTCTTCTTTTTTTGTTCTTTTTTTTTTTTAATTTTTATTGTCATATCTTTTGCCTAGACCACTCTTGTATGTTTTCAATCTAACGAGCATCTTTTATTTTTCTTTTCCCTTTTCCTTTTTTTTTTTTCTATCTTTTTTTTTTCAAATATGGCTCTAAGTGAGATTAAGCTTGTTAGCTACCTTGATCATGGATGTGAGGCTTTACTATCCATAACATAATTCAAACTGTCATTTGTCAATGCCGACTACTATTAGGGCTAAATGGAATGAGTAGATATCTCGCTTCATTATCACTGACATCTGTTGGAGTTATTTGTGGTGGAACCCATCACGTGTTACCTTAATGACTTATAGGGATTGTGTCATTCTTCCCACCTTAGCCTTAAGCACATTTTATGACCAAGCTTGCTTACGTCTCCAGTTCAGCACTCTTTAGTTTGAAGTGCAATTCCTCCCTTCATTTGTATAGGGTCCCTTATCCCAGCACTTTTTGTATAAAGCTGAGGCTACATAAACCAGCCACCTTATATATGACTTTTATACTAGTTGGGATTCTCAGCATGATGACAATGTGGACTACATACCATAGTTATGTGACTTTTAGAGCTATAGGCATCATATCAATAAAATAGTAAATAATGCTTCTTCACAGAAAAACTGTTTCATATTCACTTCTAGTTTAAAAATATGTATGACTAATTCACTTTAAATATGCAAATGTACTCCCATTTGATATTACACTTAACACGAATCATTTACATTTGGCATTACACATTAATTAAATGTATAGTTTCTGCTTTTAATGTTGGCACATTAGATCATCTAATTGTCTTAGCCTTTGTCATGTTGATCCTTTGCTTATTCATCCTTGCCTTTCTCATTGATGTACGACTATCCTGCCAATGGTCCCTTAGTGGTCTATCTCAATTTCTCGATTTTTGGTTGCATTGCCTAAGCCACCCTTTTGATTTTTTGACCTAGCAAACTTCTTTTCTTTCTTCTTTTTTAATATTTATTTATTTATTTATTTATTTATTTATGCCCTAATTTTTTCTTAAGCCACCCTTTCGAGTTTTTGACTTAGTGGGTTATTTTACTTTTCTCATACCTCACATAAAATACTTCTTCAATTGGTCCAAGTTTACTAGCTCAATGAAATCATTCCTATCTATATCTGCCAGTTTCACCACTTCGCCTAAGTACACCTGTTTGATCACATAAAAGCCTTCCCAATTAGCCCGAACTTTTCTCAAGGATCCTGTGAATGCAGTCGTACTGCCTTCAGCACTAGATCACTAACCCTTATTGCACTCAACTTGACTTTCTTGTTAAATGTGCATGTCATCCTAGCTTAATACAGTTGAATGTGGTACAATGCCTTTAGCCTCTTATCGTCAAATATAAGCTAATTATTCAAGTCTACTCCTCATCCATTAGTACTCAAGAATTTCAGACTCAACTAAAACCTGTAATGACTTCACTTTTAACTTAATTGGTAGCACTGCCACCACTCTATATATCAAAGAGTACTATGTCATCTTCGTTGACGTCCTTATCGTAGTTTGATAACTCTATAAGGCAAAAGGTAATTTCTTGAACCAGTTTTTATATATTTCAACCATTTTTGTGATGATATTTTTGATGTTCTTATTTGCTGCTTCCATTGCTCCATTAGCCTACAGCCTGGAAGGTGATGACTTGTGGTGGACCACCCTATATTTTCCTAACATAACTTTAATCTCTACTTGAAAATGGACATCTTGTCCTTAACAACATGGTGTGGCCCAACATAGCGATAAATAAGGTTTTTCTTAATGAAATGTGCCATATGTCTTGCCTCCAGCTTTCCAAAGGCTTCAGCCTCTACCCATTTCGAGAAGTAGTCTACTGCTACCACAATATAGTTTAGCCCCCTTATAGAAGCTGGTATGATTCCTCTGATCACATCAATAGCCCATGTAGTAAATGGCTAAGGTAAGGTTAAATTCTACAACTCAGTCGACGACAAATGACTAAGGCTACTATGGACCTGACATTCATGACAACTTCAAACTTTTTAAATACAATCATGCTCTATATAATCCAATAATATCCCATCTCAAAATTTTCTTCGCCAATACTTTACCATTCATATGGGGACTATAAACCCCTGCGTTCACCTTCTCTATGATTTTACAGGCTTCCTCTTCTGTCATGCACCACAAATGAACTCCATCCAGCATTCTTTTGTACACTACCTATCATAAACCATAAACTACGTAGATAACCTTCAAATCACATTGTTATCCTTTTTTGTTAGCCTTTTTGGGGTATTCAGCATTTTCTAAATACTTTTTGTATATTAAAATACCAAGGACGGTTCTTCATTGATACTTGTATTACCCTTTTACCCGTATAGCAAGGTGTCTCAGACCAAAGTGTGATTAGTGGTTTCATAAGCATTGCCTCCAGCCCATCCCAAATAGAGACTAAGGTGGCTTAGGTGTCAGTCATTGCATTATCTTCTCTTAGTAGATGATAGAATGTAACTTTCTGAAAATTATGTACCAACCCCTTTATATGCTCTATGTATAAGCCTAAAAATTCTTCTTTCAATTCATACTCTTCCATTACCTATGAAAAGACCAATAGTGAGTCCCTAAACTCCTCTACTGTCTTAACTATTATTTGCTTTAGGAGTTTGAATCCTAGTGCACATGCTTCATGCTTAGCCATATTGGTAGTCATCTTGTAATTGAGCTTTTTGCTACATGAAATAGTTATCCTTCTGGTGAGATCATAACTACCCCTACACCTGCCTGCCCCCTTCTTGTTTACAACTCCATCGAAGTATACTCTTCACTCTTGGCGCTCAATTGATCTTAATCCTTCATTTAGGAATTGGAAAAGTTTAGATTCTCCTTATTCAAAGGGTTATTATGCCAATTATTCTGAAACTATTCGACACTTGATCACCTTCTTGGCTACATATTTAATATCAAATTCAGTCAATAAGATTAGCCAATTTGCTAATCTCTCAATTAGGGAAGGGGCCTCATGTAAATACTTAATCGGGTCAAGTTTCAAAACCACTTCTATGAAATATGACTGAAAATAGTGCCTTAGTTTCTTCGTCGCCCAAACCAGTGCTAAATAGGATTTCTCCACCTAATTGTACTTCTCCTCATAAGACAACAACTTCTTGATAAGATAATACACTACATGTTTATTTCTTGTCCCATCTTCTTGAGTTAGCATTGTACCAATAGAACTATCTTCCATTGTCAGATATAAAGTTAGTGGTTTTCTCAGCTTTTGTGGCTTCAACACCAAAGGATTTGTCAAGTATTCTTTTCTTTTCTTGAAGGCCTTTTTGGCACTATTCATTCTACTTCAGTAGTTGATCGTTCCTTAATAGTTTAAAGATCGGCTTATAAACGGGAGTTAGTCTTACTATAAATCGGCTAATGTACTGCAAATGACCTTAAAAAACCTTGGGTCTCCCTTTCTATCTTAGGTATAGGCATATCCTGAATTGTTTTCACCTTATCTAGATCAAATTTGATTCCTTTCTCACTAAACACGTGTCCTAACAACTTTCCAGAGATGGCTTCAAACACATACATCTTCGAATTTAACCTTAAGTTATACTCATCGACCCTCTTCAAGAATTTTTTTAAAGCTTCAAAGTGCCCTTCCATTGTTTTTTACTTCACCATCATGTCATCCACATACATTTCCACCTCCTTATAGATCAAGTCATGCAATAGGGCAGTTGTCATTCGTTGGTATATCGCTCTTGAATTCTTCAACCCAAATGGCATTACCTTATAGAAGTAGGTCCTTCATTCTATAATAAAGTTATCCTCACCTTATTTGAGATTGCCAAGAGAATTTAGTTATATTAAAAAAACTCATCCATGAAGGAATACATAAAGCAAGTTATGACACTATCAACTACCACATCTATGTCCAGTAAAGGAAAATCGTCCTTTAGGCACGCCTTATTCATATCCCTATAATCGACACACATACTCACTCTCCCGTCCTTCTTTAATATTGGTACTATGTTAGCTAACCATTCAGGATAATCTACTACTTCTAAGAACTTAGCATTCAAATGTTTTGCTACTTCTGCTTTAACTAATTGGGCCCATTCGAGTCTTATTCTTCGAAGCTTTTGCTTTATTAGTTCATGTGTAGGTAGGTTGAAATTCTATGCTATGTAATTCGCCTATCAACCCCTAGTATGTCATTATATGTCTAGGCAAATACCCTTTGATATTTCCTAAGCAACTGTTCAAACTTCCTTCACTCTTCATGTGTGACGTCACTAGTGATGAGCAAGATTTTTTTTATTTTCTTATGTGCCAAGATTAAATGTAGTGGTATGCATAAAATTAATGTTAAATATGCTCATAAAATGCATGTTATACACATTATGATGATGAAACATATATACACACTATGATCATGAAACACATCACAAAAGTAAGAAAACTCATCATTTATTGCCTTAAAGTTAGAAATAAATACATCATCGTCCTCAAAGAAACTAGAAATAAGAACATCAGTAGTAGCAAGAAAATCCTCTTCATCTAGTTGGTTAACTGGAGCCTTATATGCTTGAACTTTTTCCTTTGTTTCACCTTTTACTTCATCAGTCAAAACCCTAAGATCAACATTCTGCACAGGATTTGCCTCTTTCCCATTATTTGTACCGGTAATAACCATGACAACTCCCTCAAAACTTTATTTTATCTAATCATCACCCAACTTATTCTTTGAAAATTCTACCAAAGTGATGTTTTATTTGCCATGGTATGCTTAATTTCCATTACAAAATTTTGCATTTCCTCGCCATTTACTTTCTCAAAAGAGTTCATAATCATGTTGTCAATGTCATCCAGTTTTATCCTTACGTACATAGCCTCAGTAAACTTGCATAACCCAGTATATTCTCATTTTGATTCCATGAAGGATGCATCCTACTTTATCAAGTTAGACCCATTCTTTTCATGATCTTCCCTAATGGCCTAAAAACTCTAATCCAGCAAAATACTGCTTCGTTTGTTCATCAGCTATCTTTTCTTTTCATTCCATGACCATACAGACTCGGGCCTCTATAGAACTGCATGTTAACCTGATTCTCGATCATTCTTTGTCTCTACAACTTGTTACCCTTTCTTTTTTCTTTCCTTATTACTATCCTCCTCTTCTAATAAGTCCTGATAATTTTAATACCCTAATTTTCTAACATCTAGCTTGAAAAAAAAAAGCCTTTTTGAGTTCATCTATATCCTTGCCTAGTGACTCCTCATTTTCAGTTGCCTCATGCCTAGTTGTCTTAGTAACCTCCCCTTCTTTTACAAAGAAATTTGATAGTGGCCCGTGCAAGTCCCTTACTTCTAGCTCTAACACTTTACCATGATACCTCAATCCATTCCTTTAAGTCTAAGTGGGGATCTTTGAAAACTTTGATACGTTGGTAAAATTCTTTCCTAACCCCTATCTGGGAATAAAGTTCATATTCTTCATAATTTTCATCATCTCGAGGTCAGCCCGTTTATCTGTTATGGTAGCAACCTGAAACCCTCGAAGATGCAAAACAGCCATGCTCAAAGCTGACATAATTTCACCTACCATTACGCAAATGGTCATAACCTTTACTTTGTAAAGGATCTTGACTTTTTGATGGATAATAGAAGGCATACCACCCAGTAGGTGTTACCATGGTCTCCCTAGCAATAGCAAAAAAGTGATTGGAATGTCTAAGATTATGAATTCCACCATCACTCCCACTATGCTTGTTTTTATTAAGGTTTTAAATACTTTCAAAATTGGCCTTCTACTATCATCGTAAACCAAATGACATTGTCATAAGCTTTCAAATCTTTCTCAAACAAGCTAAAATTGTGCAATAACTTCAAGAGGTAGATGTTAATCCTAAATCCATCATCAACCATCACACATGGCATGTGTCTTCCATTCACCTCAACTCTAATGAATAGGGCTAAGTTGTGAACCTTCCCTTCTAATGGCAAATCCTTATCTAGAAAAAATGATTTTACCCTTATGAGTTACTAATGTAATAACATCCATCATAGTAGATTCATTTGAAATATTCAAACTCGACAAAGCCTCAATTATGGCCCTTTTATGCTCCTGCGAGGTAATGAGTAACTCCCACACATTGATCTTGGCTGACAATTTCTTCAACTATTTTACAATAAGATTGTTGTCTTCTTTCTCCTTCATAATAAGTCTTTATATCGTCTCCTCAACCTTTGCTTCCTTGGGAGCTTATATATCAAGATAGTATTTCCCATTTGTGCGTCAAATGGCTCACTTGCTTCATCTTTTTCTCTTCATCACCATCTTCCCATAACAGGATCATTCTCTTTCTTTGCTCTTCTTCTATTCTTCATCTGAACTTTTTCAGGGATTAATAGTGCAAACAACTAAAGTCTCCTTTTCAACCTTCAATATAGTAGCAATAACAACTTCCTCAGGAATTCCAAAATTATCATAAATATCCCTTGATTTGGGAGAGAAATATTATGATAGTTTTAGAGAAGCTTCTCTTAGATGTTGGGCCTTCCAAAATTTAGTGGAACAATTGTCTTATTATCATTGAGATCTTGAATCTCATGCCTCAGTTTGTAATAGTCATCAGTATTGTGACCCATTTCTTGATGAAAAGCATAGTAAGTATTGGCATCTTACCCATTAGGCAATGGGTTAAGTGGTGGTGTCAATGTTAGAGGCTTCAGCACTTCCTTCTTTTGCAACCTCTCAAACGCTTTAGATAAAGGCAACCCCAAATCAGTGAACTATCTTAGTGTTCTTACCGCATTTACATCGACCATCTTGTTTCCTTTAGTTTGAGACTAAGTCAGGGCATTTCTCCTTCTCCCCATACTATCTCCTTGACTTGAATTCTAATTCTTCAGTTTATAAGCTTGCTTTCTAAAGGTCTTCAAAGTTCCTAACCAACATCCCTTTAATTTAGTGTTAATGCTAGGCAAAACCCCTTTTACAATCATTCTGACATGTTCTCTCTCCGTAGGCCTCGAAGTCGCCACTGAAGCTACCTTCTTTCATTTCCTGATGTAATCATTTAAGGTTTCACCTATCTTCTACCTCAAAAATTATAAGTCTTGCAATATGACCTTGAGATTCGAGTTACAAGCAAAGTGTTTCTCAAAAGCTTCTACCAGTTCCTTCCAGTCTTCTCTAATAGTCTTTGGCTAGTTAAAATACCATGTTTTTACAAACCCTTCCAATGACAATTCAAAAAGATCCAATATAATGTCTGTCGGGACCTAAAATGCTTTCATGATTAACACATATGAGTTGACATGGTTTTTGAATTTTGAGTTCTTACAAATTTGGAAAGTTCAGGCATACAAAAATTGACTAGAAAGTTTTCAGGCATGCTAGCCAGTAATACCTCAATGTTTGTTCCTTTCTCCAAATCTTTAGCACTTAAAGCTTTATGTATTTCTCTAACTTCTTGGCAAAGTCATCAAATCGAATGTTTTCCTTTTCACTTTCCACAGGTTGGTTTGGAGTGGTAATTGTACTTCCCACTTCTTTAGCAAGCTTACTTTTATGGTATTCCTTTATCCCAAATAAATCATCATCAATCACTATAGGTTGGGGTGCTTCCATCAGTGCTTTTCCTTATCAGTTCTATTGGCAGAGGTCTCACTCTTTTTAGAATCTCAGTGACATACTTGTTTACTTCTCAACAATCCTATCTTTCATCTTGCAATTAAAATCATCCATCATCTTTTCCATGATCTTTAGTAGTATGGTTGGCTCCATGATCAGGTCAACTTTTTCACTCAAACTTAGAGTCTTACTTTTTCTAGCAAGTTGATTGCCCTTCTCTTCCATAAGGGTTTGGATGGAGCTATGATGGTTTCAAGATAAGGTTTACCAGTATGATGCATGAATAGGTAATTGATGCATGTGTGCATTTTATGCATAAATCATTTTGAACTAGATCCTTCCAACCTTATCTCTCCCACACATGAGGTCTAGTAGCTCTTTCCTATATGGGGTCTCATTCTTATACCATCATGGGGTATAGAATGTGCGAGGTCACCTCAGATAGAAAAGAGTTTAAATATTTAAAAATATATATACTCAAAGGTACTAAAGGAAAAACTATTTATATTACTTGCATAAATGTGTACAATTAATGAACAAAATCTTTTTAAGGAGAAAGAGATATATATAGAAAGTATTTACATGGTGGGAAAAGGGAAATACATAAATATTTAATGTAGGGGATAATTACATTTGTAACATCCCTATCCCTATTCATTGGTATTATCACATGAATATATTCATTGTATAAATGATATGAAATCACATATGAGCATATGCACAGGATAAATAATCATTTAGACATGTGAGTTGTAAAAACACGATAATGACAATTGCACCATTGCATTTGGGATGCTTGAACATATATGCAATGTTTGCATAGTTATATGATAAATTATTTCATATTGTGTGCTTATTATGGCATCATAAATAATGGTATCTGAGAGCTCATCTAATCATAAATAATGGTATTTAAGAGCTCATCTAAAAGTATAAGGAGCATCTAGGAATTAGGAGATGGATGGAAGTGTTTAATGAGTGAAGAAGAGGGACTAAAAGAGGAAAAGTGACCTTCCAACCAATGGAAATGAAACACCATGATTTTATATTATTATAATAAGTTTATATCTGCTAATTAGGGTCAGAATTGAGGGGTAAACCATGGGTTATACCAGAAACAAAGAGAGAGAGGGCTAAAGAAGAAGAAGAAGAAGAAGAAGAAGAGAGGAAGAAGTGTGGGCTGCCTAAGGTTTTCTAAGTCTGGGACAATAGGTAAGTAATTTATCTTCTTCTCAATTGAAATTAACCTCTCATG
>CATIWR010664368.1:0-21853 GCA_949677035.1 Omphalea diandra | reverse complement strand
TATATATATATATATATATATATATATATATATATATATATATATATATGCGGTTTAGTATAGATATATATATGAAATAGTGGTCGCATCAACTTGTTTAGGTTTTAATTTCTGGAATTATCTTCTTAAACATATTTATTTCCAATTTTAAGTTGCACCTAATTTAGTTGGAATTTAATGATGGTTGATGAGTTAACTTGGTATTGCAGCTAATATAGTTCATGCATGAGTGTTTTGAATAAGCTCTTCTATTTCATCAATTAAGATTTTTTGCTGCCTAATGTGAAATATAATGTATAGGCACTGGAGGGGATTCGAATTTATTTCCTAAGCCTTGTAGGTCTTTGACACTAAATCCATATATTCTCCCAAAAATTTGCCTATCATATCATAATTACATGTAGATTTGATATCTCACATTTTCCATCCAAGTAATTACTTTTTAGTTACTATGTTCATGTAGAATTCGCAGCGTACTGCCTTAAGTAGTGTTGTGCTTGAATGGTATATGGCTTGTGATTGCTCTGGATATTTCCTACTAGTGATTGCACGAGAGATCTGTTGCGGTGTTGGTTTATGGAGAAATACTTGGTTCCTCTTAAATCCTCATCAGAAACCCCTAAATGCTTTTTGAGGTAAACAATCCTCAAATTTCTTTGTTTCTGCGACTCAAATTTGTAATTCATGCTTTATTTATAAATTGTTTGTTTGTTTGTTTTTTTTCTTTCTATTTGGGAATTAAAAAGGCATGGATGGAAGCGGAGCCTACTTGAATTGACAGGGAGGTTTGAGCCCAAGTACCGCCATGATCTTTCTGCTTTACTCATGCAATCCTATTCTGAGGTTGTTCCATTTTCCCTTTCAATTTTTTTTCTTGTTTTTTCACATATTACTTCTTTTAATTATTTTGAGCGTTGAATTTAGATATTTTGTAATTTATTTTTGCTTGTGTTGTATGAATAGGTTGGAGCATTTCCACATTTTTATCATGTCGATGGAGTTCCTTGTCAAACTCATGTAGACAACATCACAACTTCAACCTTTTTTTTTTTCAATTAATATTGAAGTCCTATTAGTTTGTTTGATGCATATGATTATTTAACCCCTTGCTGCACAGGTGAATCGGATTGGTACTGCTGCAAATGTGGAACCCCCACATCCAGTTACAAGGTCTGTGGTTCTTCTCTGTCATGATCATTATCCTATTGGTATTTCTTGTAAAAACATAGGTTATTATATGCTTTCAATACTTGATGTCCCCCATAGCTTTTTCTCCTTATGTTCTGCTGGATGTTGTTGGAGTTATTTTCTAACCATTGTTTGCCGTTTCAATGTGACCATTGGGGAGCGAGAGAATGAGTGATGTTTTTTGTTCACTTTATCTGCTTTTACTAAAATAGAACTTTAAGAACTTTAACACTTTAATTCTTCATTCTGTATGCTGTTTGATAGTCACTGGTATGTTTTATATGTTTGAAATGATGCTCCTTATTCAATATTCAAGAAACCATTTATTGTGATTCTTGCAGGCAAGGCATCTCTGCCCTGGAATTTGACAGCAAGGTGAATGCTTTTGTCTCTATTCATAATTGACTTCTGAACATATTTCTTTCATCTATAACAAGTTCTCTCTCTCTCTCCAAATTGTTGCCTCATTAGTATGTACATATTGGGGGCCTGCTGATTTGATGGATTTCGTTTGAAAACATTCCACTTCATGCATTGCATTCATTTTTTTTTTCTTCCTGTTAAACATTCGCTACAATTATCTTATAGTTATTGGATATATGAAGGTGGGGTCAAGAAAGGAGTTCTATTACATGACCATGGATTGCAAGTCACTAGGAGCCGAGCCTGAAACCTTTCGAATTGGTTTGCAAGTAGCAACCATTTCTGTGTAGGGGAAAAAAGAGAACAACAAGAAGAAAAATTGAAGCTTACAAATTGAATAACAAATGGGCATTTTGCTGAAAGTTATACGATTGTTATGACATTGGAAATGCTTGGTTTACGAACAAGAATATAGGCATACTTGTTTTTCAACTGAATCAGTCAAGTGTTGTCATGCATTGTGATTAGATATGATTCGGCAGCTTCAGTTGTACTTTGCATTTAAAGTTACACTGAGTTGTGAATTTTATGTTGTTTTTGAGGATTCAATATGGCGTGTAAATACACTATTATTCTATGATTTGCTTTGAATTATGTTTCATGCGTGCCTGATTGGGCTTATTTAAGCTGGATATTTTTTCTTGGTTCTGTCGTAACTGCTAAGATTCTTATGTATTTGATCCTCATGCAAACCAATATCAGTTTGTTTGAACAGATTAAATGCACATAATTTCAAATTTTCAGAGGAGATATTAGTGTCAGTCTATTTCTAATCTTTTTTTTCTTGTTTTGAATTATGTTTCATGTGTGCTTATTTGGACTTATTTAGGCTACACATTTCTTCTCTGTTCTGTCACAAGTGCTTGCACTGCCAAATTTTTATGGATTTGATGCTCCTGTGAACCATTAGTTTGAAAAGATTAAAGTGTGCATATTTTCAAGTTTTTCAGAGGAGATATTAGCATATGTTTTTAAAGACTTATGCTTCTTATTACCATTGTTTTTCTTAACCCTTAGCTTTTGTCCTCTCTTCTTCCCTGTTTTTTAATATTTGTAAATACATGTTGCAGGGAGTCTACTTAGCATCCGTGACAAAATCAGGATGTTTAACGGTTCATGATTTTGAAACTCTGTATTGCTATACTAATGGCTTATGGCCATGTAAGTTTCTCTTCAGTTTGTGAGACAATTTTTCAGTTTTTGATTCATTTTATATTTATTCATTAAGGGGTCATTCAGGTTCAGCCATTCTTTCAATTATATGACAAAAATGACGCCTAATTTCGTCAATCTATCTGTCTATCATAGCCTACCAACTTCTTACCCTGAGCAGTTGTTTCTCTTAGTTGTTGTGTCTTTCAGTATAATTTTCCTTCATGACTGAATTATTTCTAGTTTTTCCTAGTAGGCTTAAAAGAAGACGAAAGCAAACATGTGTTGCACCTTTCTTTGCATCGACAACTTGATGTTGTTCGTTGGAATCTTGCTAACCAAGATGAGGTGTAGAATAATTTTACTTTTCTGCTTTTTCATTCATTTGACAATCATTTTTGATTTGTTGCCTAATGTAGTCCGCTAGAATGCAACCTTCATTTATGACTGACACTTGATGTTCCAATTTTTCACTTTTCTAGGTTGCTTGCACATCTATGAAGAAAAATGAAGTGCTCATTTTTGACATTGGTTATATCTCATCTGAACCAGCTGAAGTAAGGATGTTTACATTCCATCTTATCTAACATACCTTCCTTGAATTTTTTTTTTCTCTGTGGATATATAGTTTTTGGCTTTTCAGTTTTTAACTGGCATAAGTGGAACTGGAACCCCTTCTCTAATTATTTTTAAATTCCTTACAAAAAGAGGCATAAGAGTTTAGATGCGATTATGCCATATTGAGATGAATAAGATTACTTTGATGATACTATATGTCTAAGTAATTTTACTTTATCATGCAGGTGGTTTGATTTTACCTCTATTAAGTATTAACAAAATATTGACACCCATAATTTCACATTTGTTTATGCTCAGCTTAATTTGTTCAATTTCTTTTCAAGCTAGCAATATTTATTTTATTCTGTGCATAAATTATACTTTTTTTTGTGCTGATTCCTTTTTGAATTTTTATTTAATTATTTATTTTACTTGTTTTGTTGGGGTTTAGCTTTTGTAGGTTGTTCTTAATCGGCTATAGTGCTTATGTGTGTTTACTTCATATCTGCTAGTTTTTTTTTTCTGTTTTACGCTCAATTTAATTTCTTTTGTTTCTTTGAGTTAGCAATATTTATTTTATTATGTTTATAAATTATTCTTTCTTGTGCTGATTCTTTTTGAATTTTTATTTAATTATTTATTTTACTTTTCTTACTTTGCTGTTTAGCTTTTGTAAGTTGCTCTTAATTGGCTGTTAATGCTTATTTGTGTTTACTTCATATTTTTTTAAGCAATATTTTGTTAAAACAAGACACTCTTCACTATGAAATAGTTTTCCCAGCATAGGATTTGTTCACCATGGTTTGTGTTAGTTAAATTCTCAAGTGATCTATGCGGCATGGTTGTAGAGTTTGTATATACAGTAAAAAAACAAATAGTATCTTATTACAAAGAACAAAAAGAATTTGTATCTGACTTAGTGTGAAATCAATGAGATTTTACTATTCATTTGATATTCTCCAGACGGATGCCCAAGGAATTTTTGAGTAGATGAAGGAACCAGTAAGCCGGTAGGCCATTCCAGCCTTGTGCATGCAATCATGTCTCAAAATCTTTCTTCCCCAAACTCCCTTTCCTTTCAACTAAAAAATAAGATGTTGGGGCTTTAACCCATTAAATGAGCAGTGGATGTGTTTCAAGAAAAATTATAAACCTTTTTTTGTGTAAGAGCACACTTATTTTTTGCCGATAGATAATCATGCCAACATGTTGGCGCTTCAGAGCTTCATATGATTAATGAACAACTAATATTCAGTTAAAATGCTTACATGACTAGAAGATAGTAGGTATTTTCCGCTGCCTCTTCCCCCCTGGTTTTCAAGCCCCTCTTGGTTTCTCATTTTCACTTCCAGCAGTCTGTCCTTGCTCTAGTTGTAATGTTTGTGTGCACTTGAATTCATAAGTATGCATGAATATTACACGTATACGTAACGAAAAGATATTCATTTGTC
Organism: Omphalea diandra; assembly: GCA_949677035.1. Lineage (NCBI taxonomy): Eukaryota > Viridiplantae > Streptophyta > Magnoliopsida > Malpighiales > Euphorbiaceae > Omphalea > Omphalea diandra. The sequence continues at coordinate 17,081 of CATIWR010664368.1, read as the reverse complement.
TTGCTTGAAAATTTGCACCCTTGCTATTGCTTGTGCTTAGAGTATAACAGTAAGCGATGGTACAAAATACTAATGAGCTTTGCATATTCTTCGACACTTTGCTTCTTGAGCATTTGATGAAGTCCTTTACTATTCACCTTTTTTATTTGTTTTTATTGAATTTCCATTGCAATCTGTGTTGGCATCTGTGCATATTCTAGATTTACGAGGATAATTGTCTTCAGTAGATTGAAATAAATTTTTGTCTGTTGTTGATGCAGATTTTAAGAACTAAGCGAACTGTCACAGTTCATGGGTCTGATGTTCATAAAGGTCTAACTGATGTAGCTTTTACTACAGTTGACAAATCAAGGTTGGTAAACAATAACTTCTGGTGTGCAATATCTCATTCTTTTTCCCAACCTTGAATGCAAGGATGATGATTACTGGCAAGCAAGTAAAATCTAAGATATTTATGTATAATTCAGCCTATATAATATGATGATTCTGATGGAATGAATGCATTTAACATTTAAAGTGGCTTATGCCTGAGGATGGCTTGGTTAAGAAAATCAATAAAAATTACATGGGTCGTGTTGCAATATAATTTCTAGTATCCTGATGCAATGCAATAATAATGATCTCAGAAACTCATTCACCTGCTCCACATCTTATTGCAAATCATGATTCTTCATGCGACATCTATTAGCTTTCTTAGTGGGACTATTCCATGATATGCTACTATTGTTTTCTGACTTTACCTCGTTCATTGTCCACATCTCGTTTGTCTTTCAAGCAGGTATCTCACTGTTTTAGTTTTTTTTTTTCCCCTGGATTGATGGTAGGTTAATTGCTTCTGATACAAATGGTGTAGTTAATCTCTGGGATAGAAGAATGGGTTTTCTTCCATGTCTCGAGCTTACAACTAATTGCCGTAGCACGATCAACAGTATCCAATTAAATGTGGAAAATCAGGTAAGTACTTGATGCAGAATTTTTACTGATTTTGTTGTAAATCAATTATGCGCTTTGAAAAAGATGTATCTTTATATGCTTTTTTTTTCCCCTTCTCTTCTCATAATTTTTGTTTTTGGAAATACTATCATTCGCAATATCTTGAACTCAACTTCTCCATGTTGCCTTCTATATCCTGTTATCATGGCAATGTTATGAGGAAATGGAGTTGCCTCTAAAGCAAACAGGAAAATGGTAGCAACTAAATGTGGGAAATATATAAATCTATCTTTTTTTTTTTAGTTTTTGATCCATTGTATTTGCATGATTTCGTCACCATAAGTGCTAAATATTTTTCTTCTCTTAAGTAGAAGTTCTCTAAAAAGCGAAACCATTTCTCATTATTTCTGAGTTGTCTTGACCTAAAAAATTTCTCATTATTTGTAATTTTGTCTTTCTATCTTTTGAAGGAGCCTAAATAAAAACAAATTCTTTTGCTATAGATGGTTTTTGGGGCAGGCCGGCACGGAATAATTTATATGTGGGATCTCCGTGGAGGGAGAGCATCGACCGCTTTTCAAAGTCATAAAGAGGTAAATAGTTGGGCTCTTGTTTTTTTTATCATATGATACAAGAACTAGAATTGGTAAGTGGAACAGGTTTCAATTAGCAGTAACCATTACTAACTGCAATCTTATATGATTTTATGCTTTATTGGCTGCACAGCAATTATGTGTCCCATGCTTATGGAACCTTTGACTGTTTAACAGTTCGTATTGAGGTGGAAATACTTCACCTTTCCATACTGACATCAGGCAGTTTATTAGAATATATAATATACAAGGTTTAATTGTTGTCTAATAGAGTAATTGCATCAGGTATTTATTTTCAATTATGATACTCTGCATTTTTTACAAACAGGTATGCCATCCACCCATAACATTTTGGAAGCTAGCATCGATGCTAGAGAGAATTGGGACTTTGAAAGTAAGCGTGATTGTTCTATTCTCATTAGCCAGAATGTTAATTCAATTATCAATTATGGATTAGAGTGCTGTTGACTAACTTAGCAACTGCATTTCCTCTCTGTTCCTGAAGTCAATTAATCTTCAACAATTCCAACTATTTAAGAATTGTATGGTTGTGTACATTGTTCATATGTCTTCAAATGTTAAAATTGTGTGACTATTGGTTTTCTGGTTAGATATTACCATTGGTTATGAATGTGTTATGCTCAAGTGCACGTATGATTATCATTGAACACATGTTACATTTGCTTGTGTGGAAGTGTCATTGCATATTATTTTGTCTTCTTTTTAAACATTCCCTTAATGCCATCATTGAATTTTTATGATCATCATGCTCAAACAAACTAATTTGACATATCTATTAAAGCATTTGATGAAATAACTGAGTATAATGACTTTATTGTCAGATGTTAACTTCTAAAATTAAGGAGTTCTTTGAAAATTTTGGGCATTGAAACATTGTCAACTTGTAAGTTGCAAACTAGCTCAAACTTGCAATAAAATAAATGCAACAAGAAACTTGGATTCTTCAAGATCAGCTTTGCAAACATATGGTGAATAGAAATTGAAAAATGAGAGGGAATGTACTTATGTTCCCTGTATTTTTACACTTATATTTTAGTATGTACTTAAATTTCCTGTATTTGTTGACACTAAAATACAGTTCACATATATTTCAAATCCTATAAGATTATTTATCAGCTTATGAATTATTTTATTGAAATATTTTGTTTTTCATGCTACATCTTGAGAACAGTTTCCTGTAACACTAGCTATTAGAGGCTATTATATTGTGGAATATTAACTTCATTTATGATACCATGTGTAACTCAATTGCTCAGCAGTCATTTTACCTTACACTAATGTTTTTAAATACACAGGCTCAATCGGCTATTGCTCCCAAGGAAGTACACTGTATTGATTTTGATCCATCTTGTCCATATCAGTTGGCATTCCATCTAGATGATGGTTGGTAGGTCAGAAAATGAAAGCTTTTACTGTACTTGCCAAATCTGTGGCAGCTAAATTCTTGTGGTAGCAATCTGTTCAATCTTGCTGACTTCTATTCCTCTCATTTTTTAAGTTATCAGTACAGTGTTCATCACAGCATAGAACCTCAATATTTTGCTTTTAATGTCCTTAACTTTTCTTTTTACTTTTTGGGAAGTGGAAGGGGGGAGGGTAGGAGAGGCTTTAAAATCAACACATTTCAGTGATTTGTCAATAATAATAATAATAATCATGGTCAAAGTTTGTTATCCTTGTGGCATTATGGCATCTCTTATCTCAGTTTTACCTGGTTCTTTTCTTTCATACTCCTTTTGCATGAGCATAAAGTTGGAAGACAATTAATTTAAGGCAGCAAAAATATCATGGAAAACAGTATTGTTATGATCTCAAATAATATTGAGAAGTTTATATATATATATATATATATGCTAGTATGTTATTTTTATCAACAGAATGAACATTAACCAAAACAGGTCGTTAAGATGGGTTTTATTAAAGCTAGAGAGGAGAAATTCTGAAAGCAAATGTCAATAGTGTTGACACATCCAAGCGTTTAATGCTTTTTGTTGAATGAATTAACTTATGTATTAGCAAAAGTGGATGAATTATTCTAATTCGGTTATGACCTTTCAGTTCTTCATGTAATGATGCAGGTCAGGGGTTATGGATATTTATAATTTTCAAGTTACTCATGTTCATTGCCCTCCTCCAGCTTGGTTGTAAGTAAACTCGATACATCCAAAGTTGCATTATATTCAAATTGAGGTATTGGAGTTCCTTATTTTCTAATTCTATATTTACCTAATGGTTTGTGTTGACTAGGGGTGATTCCAACATCTCAGCAGATCTGTTATATTTGAGAAAGCCATCATGGCTGCCAACACATTCGGTAAGAACTCTCAACATTGGTTTTACCTGGTTATGATAGATTTCATTAAGCTAGTGTCTACCTTATATTGTACGTGCTTAATATGTGCGCTTGATGAGTGGAACTCGTGAAATGGTGTTTATGATTGACTAGTAAATTTGTCATCTTCTTCAATAATTTGTTCCATGACATTGGCAATTATGATCTAGTGTCTTCTAAAGAGAGAATTTTCAATCATATTTTCCCCAAAATCCAGAATCACTGTGAGCCTGAGGACAAAGCAATGTTTAAATGATTTGTGGACTCATTCATTCTTTGAGTTGATTAGATGCTCCTGACATCTTTGTAAGAGAGGTGTGAAAAGTTGATGTAGACAGCAAAAATTGCAAATAGAGGAAAAAAAAAAAAGAAAAAGAAGAATCTTCTTCAATTCTTCGGAGTCCGTTGCTTTTATGTAGCTTTGTGTTTGCATAATGAGTGTCCTGAGTCCTATAATGAGTGTTATATATGGAACTTATTTGCATTTTAGTATTAACGATTGAAAATTTTACTTTTTCTACATCTTTTAAGGCAGTCAAGTTTGGGTTTGGAACATACAGGATTGGCTTGATTGCTCTTACCAAGTTTCATTCATTTTTAGTTTGTCTGAGCTAGAGATTTGTTGTGAGCCTAGTTTGTCTAATTGACAATGTAGTCTTCATGAACCTAGGAAACAACATATTGTTGCAATCATATGCTTGTTTCATCCTCTAACCAATCTAATTTATTAATCCATTGAAATATGGTTTTCAAGCTAGCTGAGGCTTGAGTTTGGAATTTGGTTGTTTTGTGGAATTAAAATTGAATGAAATATTGTCTAATGCAGGTCTATGTGGTTGGATCATCATATTCCAATGGCATTCATCTTTTAGATTTCTATCCTGACTGTAGCTCTCCCTGTCATGTGGACTACAGGTAACAAATAAAGGTTCTTGTACATGGCCATCTGTTCCTCAGAGACTAATGTCCTAATTTTCCCTTTGCTTCCTAGACATAAATATCTGTAGCATCACTCTCTACAGTCAATTATCTGTGTATATGCATTGCATTTGTTTGGTTTCCATAATACATAAATTCCAGCTCATCGATTTTGTTATTTAGCTATAAGTTATCAATCTTTTCTTGGAAAGTTATTATTTTTTTTGTAGAGTGGTGTTCAAAGAATAGTTTTAAACATTGGCGATAGGAAACCATTTCATAATAAAAGTTTTGGGGAGGCAATACATTATATACAGATTCAATAAGTGATTTATATGGGAAACTAAAAGTATCTCTTATGATATTAGGGGCTTAAGTAATTATAGACATTATGCATCCTATTATTTTATACAAAACTAAAATTATGATAGGCAATGATTGATTAATTTCTTGTTTTGTTGAGTTATTCTGATAGTGGTAAAAAAAACTTCATGGTAGTGGTGGTTGTTTCGGTAAATTCAATCTGATTCAACTTGAATTTGAATCACTTTTTTTTTTTTGGTTATCATTACAATTAGTATTTTTGTTATTTAAAAACTTGATTCAAAGAGCTTTAAGAACTTTTTGTCCATGATCATTTTTGTGAGATAGCTCTTCAAATCCTATTTTAGATTGGAATCCAAAATCCATATTTGAAAGGGTTATTAAGAGTCCTAAATTTATAGGAATTCCACGTTGAGTATCAGTAGGAAATCCATTAGGTTTTCTCCTATAAATAGCCATATTGAGAGAGAATTAGTAGAGGCACAACTTCAATAGCTGGACGTAAATATAGAGGGAGTAACCGGATTATTGGATTTGTGTAGGAGCAAAAGGTTTGCAATATTTTTGTCCAAAAACTGCACCATTTTTGAGTTAGTGAATTATCCCTCCAAAAGACCATAGACTTAAACCTATTAAGACATCTAACCACGTAAAATTTCTTGTGTTAATTTTCTATTCTTGTGATTTTGTTATTTGTGTGATTCTTTCCTAAAATTCCAACATGTGGTATTAGAGCTGTTAGTTCTTGTTCTAGAGTTATCGGGAGAAAAGAGAAAATGTAGTCTTAGATACAGATTTAGAGTTTTATAGTGGATCAAAGATCCAAGACAATCAAGATATTTGTGTTGGTTAGATCTACAATTCTGTAAAAATTCATTGAAATTCATAATTGGATGTGTCATCAGAATTTGAAGAGAGACAGAAAATTTTGATGTATTTTTCTCTATAGGTCTGGAAAGTTATTGATTGGATTTAAGACAGCAATACGTGAGTTTGCCATTTAAAGAAACCTGGAGCACAGAATTCCTGCCTGCTGTTAGACTGTTGACCAGACACTTGATCATTGATTGCAGGTTCCAAAAGTTTATTTATTTATTTTTTGAACTTGGAGAACAATAAATTTTGAGGTGGTGATCTCATTTTCGAGACATGTTTTCTCAAATTTAAATTATTTGCTGACCTTTTGATCTACTTTTATTTCTTTGTCGACATTTTTAGGTGTTTTACATAATGGAGGAAATCTTAAAATACCATACTGGATTTACTAAAGTATGAGATCTCTTCATTTAATGGAAAAAGAAATTTTGCTCTGTGGCAGAGTACAATCCAAGGTGTTTTGGTGCAACAAGGTCTTGATGCAGCTTTAGATGAGAGTAAACTTGATGCGATGGAAGGTTTTGAATCTTGTGTATGTGAGTACCATCTGGTTGGTGTTTGCCTCCCACATCAAATTTAATCAAATGAAAATTATGTTGCCAAAAGTATTGTGGGACAAGTTGGAAGAAATTTATGCTTTGAAGTTGTAAACTGACCATTTGTTTAGGAAGATGGGTTTTTACATGCTCAGGATGAAGGTGAGAAATTGCATGATTGCATTAATAAATTTAACCAGTTAGTGTATCAATTGTGGAATGTAGATGAGAAAGTTGAGAACGAAGAGCAAGCAAAATTGTTGTTGGCCTCTTTACCTAAATCTTACAAACTGGTCGTACAAATTATATTGTGGGGAACAACCAAACTGAAGTTGAATGATGTAACAATAGTTTTAAGAGAGAACGAGAGAATGATGAGTGAAGAAGCCTCAATTAAAGTTAGAATCTAGCTGTGGAGAGTCAAAGGAATCAATCTAAGAATAGAGATGACCAAAGGAAAAGTTCAAAATCTCAGCTGGGAGACCTTAGCAATGTTGAGTCTTATTATTGTGGAGAAAGTAGTCACATACAAAATTATTGTCTAGAGATGATGGAATAGTTTAAAGCAACTTAAGAGAAGATGAAGGGCACGCTGAAGATTGATGGTGAGGTTCTGCCAATGTGATCAGAATGGATGTTGATAGCAACGATTATTATCTCCACATGATGGAAGTTATGGACAAACTAATAACTCAGTTGAGAGTTATTCTAATTGGATGCTAGATTGTGCTGTCGACATGCATGTGTAATGACCAAACTGTGTTTGATAATTTTCATACAAATGGAGACTAGCTACATTTAGTTGCCAAATAAATTGAAGTTGAAGGTTAAAGATGTTAGAAGAGTTTGCCTCAAGTTGCAAGATAGTATAGTCATAAGTATTGTATATGCTTGTTGTTGTTGTGTCAATGTAATTGCGCTCAATGAGCTAGCATCTCAGGCGTATAAGTAAGTTAGTGAAGGAAAGTGGATAAAGTATATAAAGATAGCAAGCTGATTCTGCAATAAGGAAGGAAAAATATTTAATATTTAGGTTGTCATTCCCTCAAAAGGAAGCTTGAAGACTATGAATTGATGAAAACAAAAAAGACCAAGAAGACTGTGAAGCGAATTGGGTTTCAAATAAAGGTAAAATTGTTTGGGAACTAAGTTGAGAGATGAATTGGTAAGATAGGTCTCCAAATCCTATTAAGAGTCTAAAATTTATATTGAATGGATTATTAAGAGTTCCAAATTAAATAATAATGGGAATTCCCATTGAGTAGGAGTAGGAAACCAATGGGGTTTTCTTAGATAGTTTTATTAAGAGAAATTAATATAAGCACAATTTCAATAGCTAAAGTTAATGAGAGAAGGTATAATAAGCTTTTTGCATTTGTATGAGAGCAAAGATTTATAATTTTTCTATCCAAAAATTGTATTGTTGTCGACTTTGTGAATTGTTTCTCCAAGAGGCCTTGGATATAGATTCATTGATAAATTGAACCATGCAAACTTTCTTGTATTAATCTTTTATTTTTGTGATTATTTATTTATGTGTGATTCTTATCTTAGAACACTTTCAATTTTCTTTCCCACTTTGCTTTTTTGTACCCATTGTGTTTCTTTGGAATTCATTTTTATTTTTAAATAATTTATTATTGATAGTTGCATGTTTTGTTATCTCAGTGAGGATATTGAAAGACATTCTGGAGTAAACAAGCAAAACAAACAAAATAAGTTTGTTCCATTGTCTGAAGCTGTTACTGCATGTGCTACACATCCCATCAATGGTGCCATTGTAGCAGGAACTAAGGTTTGTGCTTTTGAACTTCCATATATTGTGAGGATGCACTGCTTGAATTTCAATTTTGCACTGTCATTAGCAGCATACCTAGTCTTTGTTTTATTCAATAGATTGTTGCCATTTCTTGTCCTTGAACATAGGGAAGCTAATTTTTGAAAAATGATTGATTACAGCATTCGTCTTTGCTGGTTGTATCTCAACAGAAGCAATCACTCTGAAGCTAAATCAAGAAATGCATGAAGATTTAATTATCTTATTTGTTATGAGTCTTGGTCAGATGCTTTATGGAGAGGGAATGCATTAAAGTTCTTAATTAATTAGATGATTACAAGGTGCAGAGCAGCTTTGGATTGCATACATTAAACGTATGTAATTTCTTTTCAATTTAAAGTCGTGTTATAAGGCTGCACATGACTCATTATAACCCAACTCAACCTGGACGATCCAACTCAATCCAACCTAGCTCGATGAGTTTGATGATATAATAAATTGAGTTGGATCAATTATTTTAAGATTCATGAGTTGGATTTACTCCCGAGTTTATTCCATAAATCCATAGCACTGACTCAGTCCATGAATGTAATTATATACTGTTATTATTATTATTATTAGTGAATATAATTTTACAATTACTTTTAAGATTCGTATAATTTTTGTTGCTGTTTTTATGATGTTGCTATTAGAACATGTAATTTTTAAAACTTATTGTATAATTAATTTCACTTCTTGTTTTCCTTAAATGATTGTATTTTCTTTAAAATTATTTGTATTGTTTATGATTTATTTAGATAGGCAGCTCTTATTTGCTTATGTTTGTTAGTATTTTTTTAATTTTTTTATTAATAACCTAATAATCTATTATAATAAGTTTGACTCGTATTTAATCCAATCTAACTCAATTCAACTCACCCCATTTTCAGTCCATGGGTTCACGTATTTAATGGTTAGATTGGATCAAAAAATTATTAATCCAACAACCAACAATAGGTACTTTAAATTGATAAATTCAATCTTCCCTGATCTATGTGCATCTCTAGTAGTAAATATTGAATGAACAGATGCAAATTTCTACTTAGTAAAAAGAAAATTAATGCAAACACCTAAAATATAAAAATAGAAACCTTTTAAAATAAAGGAAGGATAACACAATAAATAAAAATACAATAACATGTTTATGGTCTTTTTACAAATATTGTCATCTATAATATGTAAATATCTTCTATTATATGATTAGAGGTGGAAAAGGAATTGAGTTGGGTGAGTTTAGATTCGATCAAAGAATTATGGGTTTGTTTGGATCATTAGGTCAAATGAAGAAAGGAATTTGAGTTATTTTTTCGATTTCAAGTCCAATCATGCTACTCTTAATTTTGATTTTTAAAAAAATAAAAAAATATTATTTTAATTTTTAAATAAAATTTAATTATTTTAAATATAGATAGCAAATGCTATGCCATATAATTATTCAATATATATATATATATATTATTTTTAAGAATTTTAAAATTTTCTTTCATTTTTTATGGCCCACATGGACTTTTTTAAATAAATGAGATCAACTGAGTTTTAGTATTGAATAAATTTTTTAGGAACATATTCATTGATGAGTAGATCCTCAAAAATATATATAAAATTTTAATCTTAAAAATGAATATAATTATTTATTCAATTTCTAAAAATTTGAGATTTTAAATGGATTTTGAAGTGAATTATTTAGGATTTTTAATAGTTACCTATTGTTAATTGTGATTTTTCTGAACTACAATGACATTAATTTTGAATAGATAAACTTATTATAATTGTTTTATTATATGTCTAACATTATTTAAGATATTATTCAAAAAGAGTGAGGTATATACATATTTATGATAATGTATTTTTACATTTAAGTAATTATAGAATTATATAAATAGAGTAAATATAAAATATTTATTATATTTTATCTTATTTGTTAAAGTTATAAATATTATTATGAGTAATAGAGTATCACATTAAATATTATTATTAATAATTAAGTCAATGATATGAATGTTGGTAACTTATCTCAAGCATGTATACAATCTTGAAATCAATGCCTACAATGCAAAGAAACTCTAATTCTCAAACAAGACCACTAGATTATTCGTATTTAGGAACCTTAATTACAATGAATTAAAGGCTATTTAATACTAAATCTAATATTAACTAAGTCAATTTTAAGTTTAGAATTAAACTATTTTTGAATATACCAAGCATTCACTTGATAAATTCACCTTCGTTTTTCAAAAAATAAAAAAAAAGAATTAAACTTCACAAAATCAAATTATATTAATGAATAGTGAATGATAGTATACAGTTTTGGATGACCTATTTATCGGCATTACATAGTTTAAACTAAATAACAAAAAAAGATTAATCCTATTAGAGAAACTTAGAAGAAACTAAATAGGAATAAACTACTATGCCTATTCAGCTAAGATGTGTTTTAAACTTCCTAGAACATTAGCTAGTACTACTAGTCAAGAAATAATTAGAATCCTAATCCAACAAGGAAGAAACACTTGGCCAATGAGACACAAGAAAGAGGAAGACAAGACAATAAAACAAAATTTGGTAAATCTTTGACAAATCTCCTTATGCTTCATTGCTATTCCCATGTACTTCTAGGGTTTATAGACATCACTTGGTATTCTTGAAAGTTTTTGGGAATCTTCTAAAATCTTCATGAAACCTTTTAGAATCTTCTAAATCATTTTTTGGTGCAAATTATCCTAAATGAAGAGTTAGACTTATAGAATTTTACTTGAGGGTCCACATATGAAATTAAGATGTATAAATGATCATTTTTCCCTTGAGAAGAAGATCCACTAAATGCTCCATTTGCATGAATGCTTGTTTTCTCCATTTTATGCTTGACTTTTTGCACAAGTCCTCTCAAAGTTTCTTCAAACTTCTTTAAGTGTGCCTTTGTCATTGGTCCTTTGTATTTGAGGGTCTCATCTTGCTTGGTGCTTTCTTGGTTTGCATCATTCCTTTCTTCCTTGCAAAGATTCGTCCTCAAATTATGCACCTTTTCAAAAAAAAAAAAGATAAATCAATAACATTAAAAGTAACAACAACTCCATGCTCACTAAGTCTATTTTATAAGCATTACCATTAATTCTTTTAAAGACTTGAAATAAACAATCGCCCTTAGGATCAATTTTAGATTTTCTTTGATTAGGAAACATTTCTTTTCTAAAGTGTACCCAAACTCAATCGTCAAGTTCAAATATTATTTTTGCATGTCTCCTATTGGGTTTTTAGGCTATATTTTCATTCATCTTTTCCATGTTTATGCACATTTTTTCATGCAAAGTTCTTACAACATTAACTTTTCTTCTGGCCATCCAAATCCATATGCACATGTAAAGGTAAAAGAGATAAATCCAATGGACTTAAAGGAAAAAAATCATAAACAATTTCAAAAGGGTAATAATTAGTAGATAAATGCATACTGTAATTATATGCAAATTCAATGTGTGTAAATATTCTTCCCGTGATTTCAAGTTATTTTAAACCAAAGTTCACCTAAAGTTCTATTTATCACCGTAGTTTATCTGTTAGCTTGTGGGTGACATGTAGTAAAAAATAACAATTTAATTCTCAAAATTTTCTATAAAATTTTTCAACAGAAATTAAGAAATTTAGTATCCCTATTACTAATAGTTTTCGGCATACCATGCAAATGCACTATCTCCTTGAAAAATAAATTTGTAATGTTAATGGTATTATTAATTTTGTTACATGCAATAAAGTGCGCCATCTTAGAAAATCGATCAACAACCATAAGGATAAAATCATTACCCCGCTTAGACCTAGATAAACCCAAAACAAAATCTATGGATATATCAACCTAAGACATGCTAGAAACAGGCAGTGACATGTATAATCTATAAGGTTTAAACTTAGACTTAGCTTGTTTACATGATATACACTAATCACAAATCTTTTGCACATTAATTTGCATATTAGGTTAATAAAAGTGTTCATGCAAAACAACTAAAGTCTTTTATACACTAAAATGTGCCATTCAACCTCCCATATGTACTTTTTTAACTAAGAGTTTATGCAAACTACAATCAAACACATACAATCGATTGCCTTTGAATAAGAATCCATTACGCCTAAAGTATTTCTCATATGTAACTTTCTCACATGCATGAAAGAAATTGCTAAAATCATGGTCATTCGTATATTATTCTTTAATATACTTTAATCCCAAAATTTTAGCATCAAGGGTAGAAAGTAGCACATACATTCAAGATAAAGCATGGACAAACAATATTTTTCTTATCTTATTTATACCTTATGACATAGGAAAGAAATTCAATGAACTCACTCCACTTTGCATGTCTTTTGTTAAGCTTTTGTTAGGTAGTTTAAAGAATCATGGTCGTGTGGATCATGAACTCCTTAGGCCATAGGTAGTGTTGCCATTTTTGCAAATCCTCACTAAGGCATACATCTCCTTATCATAGGTTGGATACTTCAAGGCGGCTCCATTATGTTTTTCACTAAATAGGCGATTAACCTTCTTTCTTAGATAACTAATTTCGAAACCCAAAGCATTACAATCAATTTTAAAGGTATTAGCAAAGTTAGGGAAAGATAACAAAGGTACCAAAATTAACTTATTTTTAAGCAAATGAAAAGTCTTTTCTTGTGCATTCCCTCATTTAAACTAAACATTCTTTTTGGTCACTTTGGTTAAAGGTGTGACTATGGTGCTAAAATCATGAACACATTGCTTATAGAGCTCGTTAAGCCATGGAAGGATTGTACATCTTTAATTGATTTTGGTGTGGGCCACTCCTTGATTGCTTTGACTTTCTCTTCATTTACTTTAATTCTTGGACACTCACCATAAATCTTAAGAAAATAACTTTTCTTGTACAAAAAGAATACTTTTTAAGGTTAACGAATAACTATTCTTCTTGCAAAATATCAAAAACTAATCTAACATGCTCTAAATGCTCTTCTAATAATTTGCTATGAACAAGAATATTATCAAAATAAACAACTACAAACTTACCTATATAAGTATATAAAACATGTCATGAAAGTACTAAGTGCATTAATTAATCCAAAAGGTCTAACTAACCATTCATACCAATCATATTTTATTTTAAAAGATGTTTTTTCTCATCCCTTTCTTTCATTCTAATTTGATGATATCAACTGTTAAGATCAATTTTAGAATGCACTATGTAATTCATCTAATGTCATCAAACCTTGAGATGAGATGTCTATATTTTACAGTGATTTTGTTGAAAGCATGAGAATCTACACACGTTCTTTAAGTCCCATCCTTTTTAGGTACTGGAAAAATGGCACAACACTCATAGACTCATGTTCTCTCGAATTATCCCCTTGTCTAATTGTTCATCCACTTGTCTTTGAAGTTCTTTCCTCTCTTTAGAATTGCTTTTATATGATGGCTTGTTTAGAATTTATGAGCCTGGGATGAAGTCAATTTGGTGCTCCATTCCTTACAATGGTGGTAGTCCTCTTAGTACCTCCTTAGAAAATAAGTCTTCATAATCCTTTAAAAGAGATATAAAAACACTAGGAAAAGAATCATGTAAATCGTTAGTAGCAAAATATCTCTCATTGTATAAAAGCATAATCATGGGCGTTTAAAAATAAAAGCTTTCCTCACTTTTTTATTTTCCATAAAAGCTTTTCTTTTTCCTTTCAAGCTCTCCTTTTGCATGCCCTCTCTTTTCTTTTGCGCATCCTCTCTAAGTTTCCTTTTTCCTCTCTTATCTCATGCCTCACTATGATTTTCTCATAACTCTCTTTTGTTGTGCAATTATTTCTTTCATATGTGCACATTCTCTCTCTTATTATTTTTTTAATCTTTATACACTTCTTTAGGAAATAAAAGAGAAAGTATAATGTGTTTTCTATTCATGTCAAACTCATACTTATTTGTAAACCCATTATGTTTAGCCCTCCTATCAAATTGCCATGGAAGCCCTAAAAAAACATGACTAGCTTGCATAGGCACCATATCACATAAGATCTCATCAACATATTTGCCCATAAAAAAAAGACACAAGTACTTATTTTGTAACCCTTACTTTACCACAATCATTTAACCATTGCAAGTTATAAAGCTTTAAATGCTTTAAGTAAACAAATTAAGTTTTTCTACCAAATAAGTGTTAGCTGCATTAGTCAACTACCTCTATCAATGATTATACAACATACCTTGCCTTGTATGTGATACCTTGCATGAAAAATATTTTCTCTTTATTTCTTTTCTTTTTTTGGCTTGTATACTTAGTGTTCACCTTGTAACTAAGAATTCTTTGTGATTTAGCTCTTTGAGATCATCCTCTTCATCACTTGCATCTACTAGTGGGGCATCTCATCCTCTTGATCTTGATCTTCACTATCTATCTCACTGCTTATAATGATCATAGCCTTTTTATTTAGATAATCCCTTTGCATATGGTCTCGCCCTTTACACTTGAAGCATTCTATGAAGCTTATTTTAGCTTAGATGCTTCAATTGGCTTGAAGCTATCTCCTTCCTTGCCTTCTTTTTGGTAGTCAATTTTAGGCTTGAAAGAGCTTTTTTCACCTCATTTCCAATTCGTAGTCAAGTTTAGGCTTGAAAGAGCTTTTTTCACCTCATTTCCAATTCTTACTCCAATTAGATACTGTGAAAGATGAAATGAGCTTAAAAGTCCACCTTTTAACCAATTGAGAAGAAAGAACAAGATTCAAATCAATAATAAAGAAAATAATAATACATACTTGATTGATAAAGCCAAAACTTCGATACAAATGATACGAATGTGGGTAACTTATCCCAAACTTGTTTGCAATCTTGAAACCAATGCCTAGGATCATTCAATTAATCAAATAAAGAAACTCTAATTCCCAATAAGATCTCTAGATAACTCGTATTTAGGAACCATAGTTACAAAGAATTAAAAGTTATTTAATGTCAAACCTAAGATTACTAAAACAATTTTATGTTTAGAGTTAAACTATGTCTGAATGTACCAAACATTCATTTGATAAATTCACTTAAGTTCTTTAAAAGAACTAAGAAAGGAATTAAACCTCACAAAATCAAAATTATATTAATGTGTAATGAATGATAATACATGATTTTGGATGGCCTATTTATAGGCATTACATAACTTAGACTAAATAGGAATAAAAGACTAATCCTATAAGAAAAACTTAGAAGAAACTAAATAGGAATAAACTATTATGTCTATGCGGCCAAGAAGCGGTTTAAACTTTCTAAAATATTGGCTAATAATACTAATTAAGAAATAATGAAATCTTAATTTGAAGAGTAAGAACATTTGATCAATGAGAAATAAGAAAGAGGAAGACAAGTCAATAAGTCAAATCTTTGACATATCTCCTTATACTTGGCTGCAACCCTGATGCTTTTCTAGGTTTTATAGACGCCACTTGGTATTCTTGGAAACTTTATGGAATCTTCTTAAATCTTCTAGAACCTTCATTAAAATTTTTATGAATCTTCTAAATCATTTTTGATGTAAATTGTCCCAAATGAAGAGTTTGAATTGTAGAATTTATCTTAAGGATCCACACATGAAATGAAAATGTATAAATGATCATTTTGTTCTTCAAAAGAAAATCGACTGAATACTTCATTCATATGAGTGCTTGTCTTCCCCATTCTATGCTTGACTTCTTCTTACACAAATACTCCCAAAACTTCTTTAAGCGTGTCTTAATTATTGGTCCTTCATATTCAAAGGTCTCATTTTACTTAGTGTTTCCTTAGTTTTCATCACTCAAAGTAGTTTATTATGGTCATTGGCTCTTTGGAGGTAATTAATAATCTAATTTAATCTAACATGGTGTTTAATTTAATTCTGACTTAAAATTCATTTCATTTACTCATTTAGAAATGAATTTTTATAGAATTCATTAGCAAATGAATTTGTATAGCAAATGAATTTGTATATTTGTTATGCTCCAACATAAAAATAGAATTCATTTCAAATGAAATAATTTTTATGTTTGGTTGAAGTGTAGAATTCGATAAAATATTTTATTTTTACAAAAATATACTCATTATTTTTAGAGAACTTTTAAAAATGTAAAAATACAAAAAAGAAGAATATGAGAGAGAGAGAGAGAGAGAGAGAGAGAGAGAGGGAGAAGACAAAAAAAGAAGAGAGAGGGAGAGAAGAGAAAGAGAAAAGAGGAAAAATTATTTTAATTGAAGGTATTTTTATCACAGTAAAAATTTTTTATAACTTTGGAATTTATTTGTAAATTCTATCAAATTTGATAGAATATGGTTTAATTATAACCAATTTTAAGGATTTAATGAAATAGAATTTTGAGAATTTATTTGTAAATTCTATTAAATTTGATAGAATTTGGTTTAGTTATAACCAATTCTAAAAATTTCATGAAATAAAATTTTAAATAAAATTTTCATTTATATCAAACATATATAATATGAATTCACAAATGAATTCCACAAAAATTAAAAAATTTATTTGTACTAGATGTAGTGTAAATGTTTATTCTTACTAAGCATTCTCATATATTGTGATCATTGTAATATATAGTTGTATTATATATAAATATTTTTTTTATGAATTTACTACAATAAGTGTATTTGATATATATATATATATATATATATATATATATATATATATATATATATATATATGTCAAAAATTTATTTAAAAAATTAAAAAATAATTAAATAATATTTTTTGTGAGTG
>CATIWR010664309.1:0-15202 GCA_949677035.1 Omphalea diandra | reverse complement strand
ACTCCAAATATTTATTAAATACTTAAAATTTATATTATAGTTTTTTATTCAAAATTATATATATATTTATATATATATATATATATATATATATATATATATATATATATATATATATATATATATATTTATGTATGTATGTATGTACATACATGCATGCATGCATACATACAAACATACATACACACACACACACACACACAAACATACATACGTACACACACACACACACACACACACACACAAACATACATATGTACACACACACACACATACAGATATATATATATATATATATATATATATGTATGTTTGGATTTTCTCATGGATTTTTTAAGAGCTTTTTCATAAAACTTCTCACTGGATTTAAACTTAGAATGCCTATAGGATTTCCTAAGTTTTTTGGTAGTTGAACGTTTGAAAGATGACTTATAATCACCTCTGCAATTCTGGGCTTTTGAAAGTGTCAAGGTCGGGTCGAACTATTGGCAAAAAGTTCCAACTTCTTGATAGGTTTGTCTAAGCTCCTTCTTAAAATGTTTATGGACTTTTAAGTCTTGGCAAATCTTATGACCTTCTTTTTGGGTTTGATTGATTAGCTCACCATAAGTAAGCTGATCATAAGGTATCACTATTAAAAGTCTGATAAATAGAGTTTATAACCTTTCCTCTTAAAAGAATAGGAAGACCTGCTAAGAATTTTTCTTTCTAGAACGATTGGTTTGAATCTTCTCTAAGCATGATCCTAGAGAGGAAGGTCGACTTATACCACTAGAAATTGATAAGGTTTTGACATCTAATGTTAGACAATAAGCCAGCATTTTAGCCTTTGAGATGTGAAATATCTCCAAGAAAGTGTTGTGTTATGGTAAGGATAAGAGTTGACACAACATCTTGTATAATTCTCCTAAATGTTTGAAGATATATTCTGCTTCCTCACCAGTTTGAATGGCATTTAGAATGTTTAAATATTGGGCTGGGGTGAGGTGGTAATCCCACCATCCTTTTAATTGTCTTCAGAATCCTACAATGATGAGTTCAACGACTATTCTATTGGTTATACCAACTTAGGATTTGTAGGCTTTTGATGTCATGGTCATTTGTTGGAGAAAATTGAGTATCTGGTACTCAATCATGCCATCTATTTTCCATTCATAAATGAAATTGACACTAATTTTGGTTGAACTAAAGGATTAGGCTGGAGACCTAATTCTAGTTCTGGTAACCTATTTTTGTGATAATCTATTTGTAGAAGTGGGTTTGACCAGGTGAGTTTTGAAACTTCTACTAGAGACTCAGATTGATCATTTAGAGTTTCTAGAAGATGTTCTTTAGTAGATATGGTATCAGAGCATGATGACAATGTTTTATGAGACTGGGCCGAGGATAGGCCTATCTGACTTAAAGGAATTGTTGCATAATTTTGAATTATTCTTCATCGATTTTAGCGACAACCAGAAGTACTTTAGAATGGACCTTATGGTCCAAAAACGTGAATTGTTCTGGGCCAGCTTTAAGGAAACCATGGTCTTAGAGCCATGTGCAAATGGCTTATGGGCTAATCTTATCAAGAATCGTAAATGAGTTCCACCATTTTGTTTTTAACTTTCTTTGTAAAATGATAAGATCATCATAGAAAGAGTAGTCTAATGTCCACATTGTAACCCATGGGCAATAGAATTTGGAACAAAAAAGAGTTAATGGGTGAAAGTTCTTTTCAGTTTATAGGGGGATGTAGTGGATTTTGAAAAGCTCAAAGATTTCTTGGACTGGATTTTTTAGGATGTCTAGTATATAACTAAATTTTTTCCACCATCTTGAGAACCATGATGGATATTAGCTGATATTAGTTTTATTATGGAAGTAGAAAGGATATGAATGGGTTTGGTTGGTGTTTTGAATAAGGAAAGTATTAAACTAGGCTTATTCATTGTCCCAATATGAGAAGATGAGTGAATATGGGTATATGTTGTGGTGAATTTAGTGAGAAAAGGTTTTGGTTTGGATAAGTCTTGTCCCCATTCTAAAGGATGAAGGACTTTGAGAATTTTACAGGTGGAATACAATGGTTCACACTATTTTGCTGAAAATATGAAATGTTTAAATTTAGTGGAACTAGTTTGTTCTAAAATTTATTAGTAATATTCTTAGGTTTTTGAAAGGTCTCAAGGTTGTCTAAGTGACAACCGAGTCCTCTGGAATGTAGGTGGTCCTAGCAGTAAATCCCAGAGAGGTCATAAGACCATTGGTTAGCCGTAGTTCATGTAAGTGCACCCGTATTTTTGAAAACAAAATGTTTTATTTCTATGTTTTCAAATTCAATATGAACTCAGTTTTTTATAGAACCACTTCTTCCTCTTCTTCCTTTCTATCTTCTAGTTATAAAACCCAGAAAGATGTGGTTAGTAGTGAAGAAATCACTATTAAAGATTTTGAAAAATCTATTGATGATTGGGAAATACAAAAAATCCAAAAAGAACATATTTATAAAACCTCTAAAATTAATATTTTTAAAATTGATTATTCTAAGAAAACTAAAGAGAGAGATATTCAGATATCAAAACCTTTTGAAACAATTCATTTGTTTTTACAAAATGCTTTGCAAAAAAGTATCACCAAAGGCTACAAATACATCTATATAGGATTAGTTCAAGTAGGCCTAAAACCTTTAACCTGATAGAGATTAAACACTTCTATTTTAGTAGTCCATAGAGACGCTAGGTTTCAATCCTTTGAAGATTCTATGTTAGGAACCATAGAGTCTAGTCTCTGAAAAGGTCTAGTTTCATTTGATTATTATTCAAACTTTATTATTTCTTTAAGTGACAATATATTTTAAAATTATTGGTTTTGCAAATCAAAACACACAATTATTACATTATTAAAGGATTTATACTTGTTGCCTTAATTTTCAAAGTGCATTACAAAACCATGAGTTTTGCCTTCAATACAAAACATCATTTCCAATGTCGAAAAGGAGAAACTCTCCTACTCCAAACCATATGACCAAGTCCAATACGATCGTGCCTATTTAACTTTTAGAAATGATGGATCCTCAATTTCTGATTACACATAATCTAGAAGAATATATGCATAACATACTTTTGCAAGGAAACTCCTATATATTCTAATAGGATCTTTAAAAAGAAAATATACAAAACATTACTCATAAAACAAATCTCAATATTGCATAACAGACTTTTAGACGTACCTTTAATGGTTTTTCCTATAAAGAAATGATGTGTTGGACTAGGTTGGTTAAACCTAAGTCATGAACCTCTTTTGATCTTGACAATAGAGATTGATTGTTTTAATACTTTTATTAAGTTTTATTTTGCAGATTCTAAGTTAGTTTTTTCATTGAAAGTTGGATGGAATTTAAAATCTCTAACCTTGAGAAGTTCATCTAAATTCGTTGTGTACTTATCCTAAATCGCGATCGCGAATCAATCATAAGGATGGATAAAGTTAGGCCAGAAGAATTCATGATGGAATTCATAGTCGTGACTTAGCCAAAGAAAGTGAGCTTGAGTCATAGAGGAATTCACGGTGTGTATTGCAACTCGATTTGCGATCGCGACTTTCATGGTGACAAAGGTGGGAATTGAAGTCATAACCACAGCATGCCAAGTGTCTAAGGTATCTGTTGAAGATCAAAAATTACGAGAGCGAATTTATGGTCTTGACCTTGACTCTAGAAGCTGTAATTTCCTCTTCAAACAGAGAAATTCGCAGTCTCAATCGTGCCCAAGGCAAAGACGACTTGCAATCGCAACTTTTAAGAAGCAAGTAGAACACAATAGCTACATTTCGTAGATAAACAAGGAACAACTAACATGTGGACTAGCCATTAGACACATGATGGGGTTCTCTGCCATGATTTTTGGCTCCTCGATGCAAATTGGAAATTCGTGACTGTGAAATGTTACTAGCGACTGCGACTTTCACCTGATAAAGCATTTAATGCAAAATTTGCCTAGCACAACTTGGAGATTTATTAATAGTTTTAAAGTAACATCTCTTTGGTGGATGTGGGCTATAAATTCTCCACCAAATATATGTAAATGTAAGAGAATTCATTAATTTGTAACCAAACTTTTGCCCATTTGCTACTCAATCCTTCATTCTCATTTATGTGTTATTAATTATTAGGTGTGAGCAATAAACACCATTGTAAGAGGTTGAGAGTTAGCCTAGATTCAAAACTCTTATAAGAGGTTAAAGTGTAAGCCTATACAAAACACTTAAAAGAGGTTGTTGTGTGAGCCTAAAAAACATAAGTTGTAAGGTTATTGTATGAACCATAAACACAAGTTGTAGAAGTTTGGTGTGAGCTTGGAAACACCAGTTTAGTGAAGTGAAATACCCAATTGTGAAGAATTGGGGAGTGGACGTAGGGTTTGTTAATACACGAATCACTATAAACCTTTGTGTTATTTCATCTTATCTTCTTTTTTACCTTCAAAACATTTGAAATCACCTTATTAATTTATAAAAAAAATAGCCACCAATTTAACCCCCCCTTTCTTGGTGCACTAGGACAACAAGTGGTATTAGAGCCAAGTCTCATTAAAAACCTTAATTATGTGAGTAAAGATCATGGCACAAGAAGGAATCCATACCCACCTCAAGCCTTATTTTGATAGAGCAGACTATACTCATTAGAAGTATAGGTTAAAGATCTATCTAGATACTTATGTGGTGGATCTATGAGATATTGTTGCTAAAGAGTGGAAGCCACCCACCAAAGTGGTAGATGGGAGTGAGGAGTTAATCCTTAGAGAAGAATGGGATGAAGGACATAGAAGATCCAATGGTAAAAATAAAAGAGCCATGGAAATCCTTTTAAGTGCTCTTTCAAGAGAAGAAATTAGAAGGGTTCAACATTACCAAACTGTTCATGGCATTTGGAAGGCGTTGGAGAACTATCATAAGGGCACCACCTTGGTTGAATCCAACCGAATTGAGATGTATGTGACAAAGTGGGAGCTATTCATGATGAAGGAGGAAGAGAACATAACACATATGACAAATCGGCTCCTAGCTATTATCACCAACATGAAGAAGTTCAGAAGGGTTTTCACAAATTATGAGGTAAATCCAAAATTTTGAAATCTTTGCCTTTTGAGAAATTTAGTGCTAGAGTGTGTAGTATCCAAGAATCCAACTAAAAAATAAGGAAGGTGCCAACGGATGTCTTGATAGGCAAACTCTTGACTCATGAGTTGGCCTTAAAGAAAGATGAAGAAATGAAAAGAATGAGAGGACAAAGGGAGAAATCATAAAAACTAGAAAAAAGGACCTTGGCACTCAAATAATCTTCAAAGAAAAAGGAAGTAAAAATAGCCTCAAGTGAGAAGAGAGTGACAAGGAGGAGGAGGAACTTGTAATGCTTTTTAGAAGAACCAAGGGGCTTATTAGAATAAGAAAAGAAAGAATGAACTTCAAGAAATCAACTCCAACTCCTAAAGAGAGATCAAACGATGTCACTTGTTATGAGTGTGGCAAGCAAGCCACAGTAAGTATGATTACTCCAAGCTAAAGAAGAAGAAAAAAGGGGACAAAGAGAAGAAGAAGAGCTTCAAAGCCACTTGGGATGATAGCTCAAGTGAAGATGATGAAGAATAAGAGATTGCCAACATATGCTTCATGGCTCAAGAGGACTCTCCTAATGAGGTAAGCTCTTCTCCTCATTCTTACTCTAAATATGAGGTTTTAGATGATGTAGATGATGAGCTTTTAAAAGCTCTCACCATGAAATGTGATAAATATAAGTCACAAATGAAGATTTATAAGAAAAAGTGCCATAAATTAGAGGATGAATTTAAATCTCTTAATAACCTTGTAAGTGAATTGAGAGCTTCAAATGAAGAACTCAAAAAGTCAATAGAAAATCTTTCCAAATCATCTTTATCTTTAGCATCATCAAGAAAAGAGAATGATTATTTGAAGGAGCAGTCATTGAGTTTAGAAGCTCTATCTTTAAGTTTCATAAGGGTGAGGAAGCTTTGGATACACTCATTATATCACAAAGACCTCCATTGATTAGGCATGGTCTAGGCTTCAATGGAGCCTCTTCTCTTACATCTCCATCAACTACATTCATTAGAGCTCAACACCTCAAGCTTTGAGTATTGAGACTGTTGGAAAGAAAAATGCCCAAAGCACTAAACCCCCAATGCCTAAGGTCAAAGGAAAGGTGCAACAAGGCTCTAAGCCTATCTCTAAAAAGGCCAATCAAGCTTACATGTACAATAAAAGTCATGATAATTCACACTCACATAGGAAATACACACCTATACCTATTCATACATGTCCATGCTCTCACACACGTCATGTTGGTACAAGAAAAGCCCCCACTCATACCAAGGTATTGCATAGGAGGAAGACATATAGGTCTAAAATCCAATGCCATTATTGTATGAAGTATGGACACGTAAATGTTTTTTGTTGCATTAGGAAGGCACATCTTAAATTGGGGGATCCTTTAAAGCCTAATCCCTTAGGACCCAAGTATACTTGGGTACTAAAGAAAGATGATTTATTTATGTTGTGTAGGGGTGTTTGGCAGCCATCAATGAATCAAACGATTGACATATGGATAGTGGATGCTCAAAGCATATGATGAGCAATTATAAGCTATTCATGGCCTTAAATGTAAAAAAAAGTGGTAATGTCACATTTGGTAATAATGTCAAGGGTAAGGTAATTAGCATTCGAAACATTGGTAAGAATGGTTGTTCTTTAATTAATGATGTTTTGTTAGTTGATGGCTTGCAACATAATTTACTTAGTGTAAGTCAATTATGTGACAAAGATAATAATGTCACCATTGATCCTAGAGAATGTTGAATTACCACTTTAGTAGATAAAAAGGTAGTTTTCAAGGGTGAAAGGAAAGGCAATACCTATCTAATTGACTTAGACAATTTAGCTAACCATTCTTTTAAGTATCTCATGTCTTTTAGTAATGAAGCTTGGCTATGTCATAGAAGGCTTGGACATGCTAGCATGGATCTATTGCAAAGCTTATCAAAAGGAAAGCTAGTTGAAGGTCTCCTAAGCTAAAGTTTTTTAGAGACAAGACATGTGCTCCTTTCAAAATGGGAAAGCAACATCAATCCTCTTTTAAAGCAAAGAACATTATAAATTCATATAGTCCTCTATAATTGATTCATATGGACTTGATAGGACCTACTAAAAGTGCTAGTTTAGGTTGAAAACATTATGCACTAATCTTAGTTGATGATTACTCTAGGTTTACTTGGGTGTCCTTTTTATCTCATAAATATGATACTTTTGATGCTTTTAAAATTTTTGCAAAAAGAATTGAAAATGAAAAGGGTTACTTCATTTCTTTTATATGAAGTAATTATGGAAAGGAATTTCAAAATGAGTCTTTTGAATCTTATTACCAAGAGAATGGGATTTTTCATAACTTTTCAACTCTTAGAACACCACAACAAAATAGTGTTGTAGAGAGGAAAAACATAACACTAGTAGAGATGGCTAGAACTATGCTCAATGAGTATTTTTTGCCAAATTACTTTTCGGCCGAAGCCATTAATACTTTGTGTTATATGGCAAATAAAGTTTTTAAAAGACCCATTCTCAACGAAAAATCTTATGAGCTATGGAATGGTAGAAAACCCAAGATATCATACCTAAGAGTATTTGGATGCAAGTGCTATATATTGAATACCAAGGATAATCTTGGGAAATTTGACTCAAAAAATAATGGGGATATATTCTTAAGGTATTCCACCTCTATCAAGGCCTATAGGGTCTTTAATAAGAGTTCAATGGTTGTTGAAGAGTCTATGCATGTTGTATTTGATGAATCTAGTAAGCTTGATCTTGGGAAAGTTAGTTTTATTGATGATCTTGTAGGTGATTTTGAAAAATTGGAATTGGAACATACTATAAGAGAGGAAGACAAAGATAAGGATGAGGACAAGTCATCAAGAGTATACAAGGATCCTCAACATCTATAAGAAAAATTGCCAAGTTAAGATTTACCTAAAGATTGGACATTCTCCAAGCATCATCCCAACGATTTAATCATTGGTGATACTTCAAAGGGTGTAAGTACTAGATCTCAACTTAACTTTTTAGATAATAATCTTGCTTTTGTTTCTCAAGAGTGCTTTTCTAAATGGTGTTATTGAGGAGGAAGTTTATGTTGAACAACCTTCTAGTTTTGAATCACATAGTTTTCCAAATTATGTTTATAATTTGAGTAAAGCCTTATATAGGTTGAAACAAGCTCCAAGAGCTAGGTATGAAAGACTTAGCTCTTTTCTTTTAAAAAATGATTTTAAAAAGGGAAAGGTAAACATAACTTTATTCACAAAAAGGCACAAACATGTTACACTAATAGTATAAATTTATGTTGATAATGTCATTTTTGGTGCTACTAATGAATCTCTATGTAAGGATTTTGCTAAGTGTATGACTAGGAAATTTGAAATGAGCATGATAAGAGAGCTCAAGTTTTTCCTTAGTCTACAAATCAAGCAAACCAAAGAAGGGATCTTCATCTACCAGGCCAAATACATAAAGGACATACTTAAGAAATTTGGCATAAATGGATGCAAAATAGCAAAAACACCCATGAGTGGTACCATCAAATTGGACAAAGAAGAATCGGATAAGATGATTGATGAGAAGAGATATTGAGGTATGATCAATACTCTACTTTATCTTACTGCTTCTAGACCTGATATTACATTTAGTGTATATATGTGTGTTATATTTCAATCAAGTCCCAAAAAGTCACATTTGAAAGTTGTCAAAAGAATTTTCAAATATTTACATAACACATTGCATTTAGGATTATGGTATCCTAGAGATTCATTCTTTAGTCTCATAGGTTACTTGGATGCGGATTATGTCAGTAGTCCTTTAGATAAGAAGAGCACTTCTGAAACATGCCAATTTATATGAGAATGTTTAGTGTCTTGGTTTAGCAAGAAGCAAGTTTCATTACCTTATCCACAGCCAAAGCTGAGTATGTAGCTGCGAGTTGTT
Source organism: Omphalea diandra (assembly GCA_949677035.1). Lineage (NCBI taxonomy): Eukaryota > Viridiplantae > Streptophyta > Magnoliopsida > Malpighiales > Euphorbiaceae > Omphalea > Omphalea diandra. Next base: position 6,172 of record CATIWR010664309.1, on the reverse strand, counting down.
GTTGCACCCAAGTACTTTGGATGAAACAACAATTGAAGGATTACAACAAGGTTGTTGATCACATTCCCATCAAATGTGACAACACAAGTATAGTTAATCTCTCTAAGAATCCCATCTAACATTCTAAGAGCAAACATATAGATATTAAACATCATTTTCTTAGAGATCATGTCCAAAATGTTGATGTTGTGTTAGAATTTATAGACACAAATCATCAACTTGTAGATATTTTCATTAAACCTCTCAATGAAGAAATGTTGAACTTCATTAAGATAGAATTGGGAATGCTTGATGGAAATTCCCTAAAGTGAAAAGTATGATCTTTTGTTTAATTGCTATGTGTTGGTTATTTGTGATATTTATCTTTGGATGTCTTAATTTTAAAATGCAATCGTGTTTTTGTATGTCAACTTGCATAAATTGAACATCAACATATTAAGTGGATCACAACTTTAAATGTCAAAATTTTACTTTTTCATTGTTTTTTCTTTTCTTAAATTTGCGGTCTCAATTTGTTAACTCACGATCACAAATTATAGGTTCATTTTACCTGGTTGACAACTATCAATTTGCGATCGCAACTTTTGCTCTCCACCTTGAATTCAGTTAAAAATTCAAATTTTTGACAGTTGTATGCGCTAGTTTTCGAGGATTTTTTTTTCATTACTTACATATTTCAGAATTAGTGATTGATTTTTAATTCACGGTCACAAATTCTAGTAACTCTCTCATATTAATTTGATTTGAGAGCCATCTATTTCAAACCTTTCATTATTCACATTCTAGGTGTTTCTAATCATTTATACACCTTTTCTATGCTTATATAAACCCCCTAAATAGTGACTTTCATCACCACTTCCTACACGAAATTAATTTTTCTTCTCTCCTACTCTCAAATATCTCTAAAACTTCCAACCCTCTCCAATGGCTCCTGAGAAGGCTTCAAGAGCAGAGAAGGGAAAAACAGTAGTTGAACCCTTTGGACCTCCAGCCCTACATCAGATGAAAGGGATTACAAAAGAGGAGAAGGATCGTTATAAGGCCAATGCATCCAAGATCATCCTTATAAATAAATTCCCTTCTATTTGTCTTTTGAAGTCTTTAGGGATCAAAGATGAGATCCATGCATTTCTCTCCAATTTGGGATGAAACAAATTCATCTTTCGGGGACGAGCTTGGATATTAAGAAATTATGAGAGTTTATGTGCACCGTGACTCTAAGCTGCATAGCTAGATCCCGCGCCAGACAATATGAGTTAGTTTTTCGTGCATCTAGAGATCCTTACTTTATATAACTTTCAAACAATTATCCAACCTTTTCAATCTTCAAGTCGGAGATAACATTCCATTCATTATGTCTGCACTTGATGTCATTTACTCTGAGTTTTGGTCAAAAGTTTCTATCAAGACCAAACATAATCTCAAAACCTCCTTAGCCAAATACATTAAAACCCTTCTTTTTTGGTTGCTTTATTGTATCATCACCTTTTTTATTAACGCTAGGGGTGATGGTAACAAAAAGGTATCCCAAAAGGACCTTGCTTTCCTTTTTTGTCTTGTTAAAAACAAGCCTATCCAATCTGGTCGCTATCTTGTGGATCAATTGATTCACATGAGCACTAAACCTAAGAGTCAATTTCTCCTTTCTTCCCATATGACTGCTATTTATAGATATATTGGTGCTCTCAATGAGGAAAATGAAAAATTCCTCACAAAGAAACTCCTTCCTTCCCAAAATTTTTTAGACCTCACCTACCTTATCAATGCCAAAGCCATCTACCAAGATTCCTATGCCTATACTTTAGGTGCTTTTAGGGCCAAAAAGTTGTAAACATCCCAAGCCTCTAAAAGAAAAAGGCTTGTCATTGAAGAAGGAGCAATACCAGTCCCACCTCCTTAATAACTATTTAATACCAAAATATCTCTTACCACCATCAACCAAAAATTAGATAAGGTGATGAGGATGTTGAAGAGAATATTTCTCCTTCTCTCCCACCTACACAGTGACCTGGTGGACCTACCAGAGAAAATGGGTTTTCCTCCCTATCATCTTTTAGATTCGACGATTATGAAGACACATCAGAGGAGGAAGACAACTAAGAGGTTGAGGATGGATATGAAGCTAAAGGAGGAGGAGACAATGAAAAGCAAGATGATTCTAGAGATGATGATAGTTCTCCATTCTTCTAAACTAGTTTTTTCTTTGTTTAAATCTTTGATGTATAATTGTTGATCCCACAGTTAATAAATAAATAAAAGTGTTCGAATTTGTAATTCTTTATTTCTTATGATATGTGATTGATATTTGCTATATGTGATTGCAATTTTTATGATTCTATGAGGTACTATTTGCTCCTTATGATCACTTTATCTCATTTTTTTTGCATTTTTATTTGATCTTCTCCATTCACTCTTTTTTTTTTTTCTTGCCAAAGGGGGAGAGAATTGTTGTATGGAGAAAATAGTTTGGTAGAGAAAAGCATAAGTTGAGGGTGAGCTTTTTTTTTTTTTTTTTTGAGTACTTAGAATTTCTTTGATCATTGACTAGAATTTCTTTAAGTATTCATCATTGGCCATCCCAACTTCACAACTCATGCATTTGACTTTCCATAAGATCAATCTAAGTTGTCAAAATAAAAAAGGGGGAGATTATTGGACTAAGTTGGTTAAACCAAAGTCATGAACCTCTTTTGATCTTGATAATAGAGATTGATTCGTTCTAATACTTTTATTAAGTGTTATTTTGCAGATTCTAAGTTAACTTTTTCATTAGAAGTTGGATGAAACTTTAAATCTCCAACATTTAAAAGTTCATCCCAATTCGCAGTATGTTTATCTTAAATCGCGATTGCAAATTAGCCATACATACATGCATACATATGTACATATACACATATACATCCATGCATACATGCATACGTTTTATATATATATATATAGACACACACAAGTGCACACACACACACACACACACACACACACACACACACACACATATATATATATATATATATATATATATATATATATATGCAAGAGCACGCACGCACACACACATACACGCACACACACACACACACACACATATATATATATATATATAAACGCTCACACATATGTACACACACATAAAGATCTGCCTATAATGAAATTCTTAGTCTAAATGAAAATAATAACTTCTAAAGCAATCAAGTTTAAAGGAAATTGTCATCCCTCAAAAGGTGATTATTTGAAATAAAAATAAAAATGGAAGAAGTGTGGTTATAGCACAAAAGAAAAATATAATAATTCTCTACAATGAAGAAGTTTAATCTAGGTTATGAATGAAAAATATTTTTCACTCATGATCATCTTTATCAACTACTAATTCAAGGCTATCATCGATCCATTTTGTTTCATAAGAGAAACTTGTAATCCAATTTATCCCTACAAGTTTCTCCTATGAAAACAAAATGGCTATACACACACACACACATGCACACGAGGTTATGTAAGAGGTATATGTGTCATTTTTAAGTGATGTATGTAAGATGTGTAAGTTTTAGAAATGTTATCAATTCATGTTCTCAATATTGAATGAAATTAAAAGAACGATTTAGCAGTTATCATTGGAGTTTCGTTATTAGTTGTTATTATATGGTAGTTACAGAATTTGGTAGATATTAGTGAATAAAATTTGGAAGAAGTAATTTGCAAATATTGAATAATATAACACATTTAACGTATGTCCAAAAAACATTAATTGGTGATATAATTCATTCAATCTATAATTTATATGTGAAATTATTTTTGTCAATGCTTGAGTATTGACCTATATAATTTATTTCAAAACTAAAAGAGGGAGATTCTTTACATACAAAAAGCAAAAAAAGGATGAAAGATGACTACAAGAAAAAAAAAGCTCCTATAATCTTCAATTATAAGGTCATGACTTCTAAGCAAGCTTAATAAGGTGCATCTTGTGAATTGTTTACTTTTTTTTTCTTTTAGATTGTTGATTCTGTTTTCTAACTTTGGTGATGTTGCATTCATAAGATTGTTGGCTTTGGAATTATGCCACAAATTGTGTAGCAGCAGTAGGCATAGATTGAATGATATTTATTAACTAAGTGCTAATAAGGGCTAAAGCCATAACATACTCTTGCAAACTAAGGTTGTATGCTCTTTAGTCCTTTTATTTTGAACTTTTTTAAGGTTGTTAATTCCATCTTTTAGCTTGAGTGATGTTGCTTTCCTAAGATTGTTGGCTCTAAACTTATGGCCTTATGGTGTAATAGTAGGCAGAGGCGGACTAATATTTGTTAATTGAGTGCCAATAGGGGCTGAAGTCATAATAGATTCTTTCAAGCTAAATGTTGTATGCTTTTTGGTCTTCTTTTTTTAAAGTTGTTGTCTTATGGCTTGAATGATATTGCTTTCCTAAAATGTTTGACTTTGAACTTATTGCATGAATTATGCAATAATATTAGGCGTAGGTGGACTGATATTTGCAGCATACTCTTGTGTATACTTCCTAGCCCTTATTTTTGAATTCCTAATTTGCTCTTACTATTGGTTTTATGGTTATCTTTATGTTACACATTATGCTTTATGCCACTTAAGCCCTTTAGCTTGATATTGTCTGTATTTAGGGTTAGTTGTGTATATGTTCATTAGAGTGGCATTTTAAATGAATCTTTGCTACTCCTTAAGAACGGGGTTGCTTGTTATTAACTTTGTATGTTATAAAATAGGTTGTAATAATTAAAAAAAATATTAACTCAAACATCTAAAACAGATATGCACTTCAAAAAGATAAGTCATAGATTGTTCCATATTGCTTCACCATTTATCTAGCTATAAAATACTATTATCATATGAGATTTACCTTTATACTTTTTCTTTTTAAAGTACAATATTCAATGTTTGCTTTCCTTGCCTTTGATATAAAGGTTCAAGAAGGTATTTATCCTTTGAATTAGTGTCTCAAAAATGTTAATTCTAGTAAGTGTAGTATATGCCCTCCACTGAATTGGTGGGGTTGTTACACTAATATTTTAACTTAAGGGATCTAAAGAGCTAGAAATTGTTATATACATGTTTAATAATATCAAATAATTGATGTTGCATAACTTATAGTAATATTAATTCTAGGAAAAGGATATGCTTTAAGAGTTCCCATATCTTATGTTATCCTTATTTATAGTTTTGTTTCCTTAGGAATAGCATGCAACCCCCAACAATATAATTAGGATATGTTAAATTTTACCAATCATAATTTATAAATGTTGAAACAAATATTGCACTCATATTGCTATAGTGAGGCTAACCTTCATTTGGACATGTTTTTTTGTTATGCCATATTCTTATACACTTAGAATGTCTTATAGGGACACCTAGCTAAGAAAGTTTTCCAACTTTTTTTGGATCAACATGATAGTTCTTCCTTAGTTTCTTAGGTCTGCTAGAGGTTTTTTGAGGTTCTAGAGGTTCAATGTCATGCATACAAATCCTAGGCCATATATTCATTCCTATCATAAGATGTATGAAATACATATAGTTGCTAAGATTTACCTCTTTTCTATTCTAGCAGGACATGTAATATGGTATATTAGATTGCCTATGATAACATGCACATATTGCATGTGGATATGAGATTCCATTAAGATCTACGTGTATGGCTTCTCTCATTTTAAATTCACAATATGTTTATCATTACCCTTACTCAACTAATAATTAAAAGCACTTACCATATCATGAAAGGCTAAAGTTTGTTATCTTTTTTTTTTTTTTTTTTTTGCTTCATCCCTCTCCTCATATATTTTATTCAACATAAATTATAATTTGCCTAAGCATACTTGTGATATATTTGCTCCTAGCTTATAAGTAAGTCCCATTAAATGGCATACAAATTATTCTTTACAACATCATATTTAAAAGAAAAAGAAAAAGAAAAATAAGACCTATACTAAGTTAGGGGAGGATACTCAAATAACTTAGTTATAGTTGGTGCTATTAAGTGCATCACATTAAGCTAATCCTCAAAGTACTACTAATATATACTTTTAGTATAATTTTATAACTATTTTCTTGGCTCACTTCCCTTCCATATCTTCCACTATATATATATATATATATATATATATATATATATATATATATATATATATATATATATATATATATATATATA
>CATIWR010664297.1:0-22500 GCA_949677035.1 Omphalea diandra | reverse complement strand
GTCTAAGCCTCTTCTTCACGTCTTCATGTTTAACCATAACTCCAATGAATAGGTTGGTGTCATAATGTGATTGGAAGTAATAATCGGGCCAAAACCGAAATAATTAAGAAAATTATTATCAAGGTTAGAGAAGGTTGTGAATGGGAAGGATTTAAATTGAAGATGATGGTGTTAAGCGTGGTTAGGAAGTGGTGATTTTTTGCAGTTGTTGAGTTTACAATGATTAGGGTATGTGTGGATGGGTAGAGATAGAAAGGTCTCGATGATAAAGATGATAGGAAGGATAATTTTTAATTTTAATTCTATTTATTTTTAATAAAACTAATAATCATTCTTTCTACTTCACACACTAATATTAATGTGTATAACACACGCAATTCTTTTGTCTATTTGGCCTTAAATAAGCTAGATCATAAAAGACTTGGACTAATTCTGCTGTATAGTTAATGTTTATCCTTAATTAGACATTTTTGTAAAAAGTTAATGAGCAAATTAGTCTTTAATATATATATATATATAATTCCGGAAGCTCGGTAAAAATACTGCACGCCCCTCATCCTTCCCCACAATAAGGATTTGTTCAGTTGGTAGCATGGAGCAGCCGCATAAGTCTCATCGGTCTCGTCAAGCAGGTCCAAAGAAGAAGGCCAAATCCGATAAAAGGAAGCTCAGCGATAAATCAAATGAGGAAAACAAGCAAAATCCTAAGGTTCTTCATTGTTGTGTCCATTATCTTCTTGTTAGGTCTAAAATAAAATTTTAACAAAGGCAAGACTATGCTATTGTTGTACGTGTTGTATAGGCATTTGCTTTTACTTCGACAGTGAAAGCCAAACGATTGCAGTCGCGAGCTGTAGAGAAAGAACAGCGTAGGCTTCATGTACCCACTATTGATCGCTGTTATGGCGAATCCCCTCCTTATGTTGTTGTTGTGCATGGACCACCCCAGGTATATATGATTATAGCAATACAGGACTTTGTGTAACTGTAATTATTAATAGAGAAAAAATTACATGTTGGCTGTTAAGCTTAACTATTCTTGGTCTTGGAGTCTCCAATCCCCGTAACTCAAGTCTTAGTTGGTTTTCAGTTCTTGAGTTTGGTGTGTTTGTCAGTATTTTGTTTTTGAATAAAAGTGTTTGGTTTAAAACTAAGTATCGTGACTATGGAGTTGAAATTGTTAATCTCTGATCATAATTCGTATATGAAATAATATACATGTAAAATTATTTGTTGATGCTATAACTTGTTTATTTGGTTGAACTTTGGTTACAGGTTGGCAAGTCCCTATTGATAAAATGTCTTGTACAACATTATACAAAGCATAATTTACCTGAGGTTCGAGGCCCAATCACCATCGTGTCAGGTTTTTTGTTTGCCTATTTTCAATTACATGTATGAAACTTCTAGCAGTGATTTGGTTTAAGGCTTACTTTGTTTCATTAAAATGTGGAATGTATGAAATATTCTAGGCAAGCAAAGACGGGTTCAGTTTGTGGAGTGCCCAAATGATATTAATGGCATGATTGACGCTGCAAAATTTGCTGATCTTGCTTTGCTATTGGTAGATGGAAGCTATGGCTTTGAAATGGTGAGATATTTAGTCCATTACATTTGCTTGCCGTTTTAACTGTTCAATATACTTAACCATGAAGATCATTCCTAAGTTAAATTCAGATGTTGGCTCGAGTTTATAGCAAATTTAGGTATCACCATTTGTTTACCATTGTTCTTTTAGTTGGCAACATATGGTCAATATTTTGCAAATTGATCTCTACTTTATCATCTTGTGCTAATTAAAGCTCATCACATCATCCATCTAATCTATTGGCTTGGGTTTTTTTCTATATTATGTGAGTGTGATTTTGCTTGCTTATGATTTGCTGATGGAGCTTCTCTCCTTGACCTTTGTTACAAAGTCTGTTTGGGAAGGGGTGATATATTATGTTTCATTCTTCATCCATAAAAACTAGGATTTTGATTATGCATATCTATTTTCTCTTGCAGGAGACCTTTGAATTTCTCAATATGTTACAAGTTCATGGATTCCCAAAGGTTATGGGAGTCCTTACTCATCTTGATAAATTCAAGGATGCAAAGAAACTTAAGAAAACAAAGCAGAGACTCAAGCATCGGTTCTGGACAGAAATATATGATGGAGCAAAATTGTTCTATCTGTCTGGTCTTATACATGGGAAGTAAGTATCTTTGTGCTCTCTGTTTTGGATAATGTACCATTGCACTAGTTATCTTGAAGTTGATTTTTCCGCTTCTTTTTCTATTAACTTCAATAACAGGTACCCCAAGAGAGAGATCCACAATCTTGCTCGGTTTATTTCTGTTATGAAGTTTCATCCATTATCTTGGAGAACTTCTCATCCTTATGTTTTGGTAGATCGTTTTGAAGATGTAACTCCTCCTGAACTAGTGCATATGAACAATAAATGTGATAGGAATGTCACACTTTATGGTTATTTGCGGGGTTGTAATTTGAAAAAGGGGACTAAGGTATTCTCTTTTCTGTCATGTCGTTCACAATCACCAGTTTTGTTGGAGTCAAAGTGAATGCTGTAGTTTTTTATTTAAAAGAGTTCTCTTTTTGGCTGCATGTCAACGTTTGAGAAGACATGCCACATGCTTATGGGCTGGATAACTTGTATTTTTGAAAAGTTACATTTGTGGTTTAATTAACCATGGATCAATATATGTTCTGTTGTCATGAAAGAGCTATTTTTATTCTTTGCTTATCTGAGATTTATGGTATGAGAATAGATGAAGCTCAGGCAACACAATGTAGATCAACCGGATTTTTGAAATTGAATCTGAGATAGGAAATAAAACTGACTGATAAATATTTTAGTGAGCTAAGGAAGTACTTGCTCCAGTAAGCTTTTAGAGTTGTGTCAACAAATCATACGCTTCAAGCTGAATTTCTGTTAGCCATGCTTTAAAATGGCTATTGAAGATGGGATTAAACTTTGACCTTTGCTGTCTGGTTACATTAGTTCAATTGGCTCAAACATTGAATTTTGCCTCATGGAAAGAAGATAAGCTTTTCATGTTTCTTATGTTTGGGCGATATAGCTAAATATTATTTTGTCCTTAACTTTTCTTCTTAAGATTTACATTGTAATCTAATGAACAATTTCCAAATCAGGTGCATATTACTGGAGTCGGCGATTACAGTTTGGCTGGAGTTACAGCCTTGGCTGACCCTTGCCCTCTTCCATCAGCTGCCAAAAAGAAGGGATTGAGAGACAAGGAAAAACTATTTTATGCTCCCATGTCCGGCCTTGGGGATCTTGTGTATGACAAAGATGCAGTGTACATAAACATAAATGACTACTTTGTTCAGTTTTCTAAATCTGATGATGCAAATGGGGAAATAAAACACAGAGGTTCACAATTTATTACTATATTCTTCAATTCTATTTTGTTGATTGAAGTTGTCCTGACATTGTTTGTTTATCTGTCCTTTGCTATTTTTTTTTTCCCTTTCTGAAATGCCTTTGCTGTGTCTGCTCATCATTGAGGCAATGTACATATTCTTTACTAACAGTTATATCTTCAATTGTTTGCACAAGATATATTCATGTTCTGAAGGTTTAAATGATGTTGCCTCTAGGTGCCGGAAAAATGTAATTTTGTCTTCACTTTAGAAATTCCACTTCTGAGTGTATGCTTCTGTCTTGCAGGAAAAGACCAAGATGTAGGTGAGGCTTTGGTCAAATCACTACAGAACACAAAATATTCAATTGATGAGAAACTGGAGAATAGCTTCATCACCCTTTTCAGCAGAAATTGTGTTACTGCTTCGGCAACTAAAATTGATGTAAAAGATAATGGTGAGGAGCAGAGACACAATAAAGACTCTTTGAAGCAGAATGAGCTTCAGGAACAAGTTGAACCTGATGGGTTTGGAGAAGAAAGTGATTCTGAAGATCTGGATGGTTCAGAGTCTTCTGATCAAAATAAGGTAGCTCGAACAGATGCTTTGGTGAATGGGGAAGATGGGTTTTCTGATGGAGAGCATGGTGATGCATCAAATTATGAAACCAATCTTAAAGATCACTTCATGGAACAAGTTGAGTTTCAAGGTGGAAGACTAAGGAGAAAAGCTCTATTTGGAGATGACATTTATCAAAATGATCGCAAGGTAATCATTACTGTTAGCCTGTTATGTGGTACACACATAGTTCTTGGAAAATATGATCCAACAAAAGGGCTTTTTCCCCCCTTTTTTTGCTTACTACCAATTTTGTATTATGATGCTTTTCACGCATCCTGCTTTTATGGGATACTATTAGAATTAATATAAGTGTTTTTTCTTCTCTCTTTATCTTCTTGAATTTTAGTAACTCATGAAATTTTTAAAGAATGTTTTTCAAACACAGTTCTTGGAAAATAGGATCCAACAAGAGTAAGGGCTTTGTTTTTTTTGCTTACTACAAATGATGATTCTTTCCTTACATCCTGCTTTATAGGATACTATTAGAATTAATATAAGTAATTTCTTTCACTCTCTTTATTTTCTTGCGTTTTAGTGAAATTTTTAAGGAATGGTTTTCAAATGTCCAACCCTGCTTTTTCCTTCATTGATATGTTAAGTTCTCAGTTGTGGTTTTCTGGACTGTTGATTGTGGGGCAGACTGTGAACCCTATGTTAGTTTATAAATTTTCATGAAAAAAAAAAAAACTATGAAATTTATCTATGTTCTGTATGGTTTTTGGATGACATTCCTCATGCTACATGCCTTAGAAGGATTTCCTGTCCCTTTGGGTTATTGGTGATATGTGAGAATTGATTTTTTGCAACATTATTATACATATTATAGAATTGATGATATGTGAGAATGCTAAATATATTCGCCACTTTAGGACTCTGACGTTGGGAGTGAAGATGATGATGATGTGAATGAGCAATCATTTTTTGGTTCAGATGTTTCAGAGAAAGATGGAGAGGATGAAGAAATGGAAGGTAGCCTTATAATGTTTATTTTCATTTGTATACGTTGCATTTGGGAATTATTTACATTCATATGTACATATAGATGTGCTGTAAACTGTTGCTTCATGTGGAAGGCACTTTGAGATGGGTAGACACGAGCATTACAAGAGCATAAAATGCATTCCCCTGAACTTGAAGAGAGATTAATTTGCTTAAACAGTTTAGTTGTTTGATGGGATTACCTTTTGATCTTTTAGGATTTCCTGAAATTTTAATACTTCTCGTTTTGTTCTCTTAGTAGATTGCCTGGGCAATGTATCAAAGTGGAGAGAGTCATTGTTTGAAAGGACTACCTCGAGGAAAAATATTAATTTCATGCAGCTCGTGTATGGGACGTCTGCGTTAGTCACCCCCATTAATGATAAGGGCAATATTGATGATGAGGGAAGTGATGAAGATGACTTTTTTAAGCCAAAAGGGGAAGCAAATAAGGTTTAAAACATTACTTAAGGCATAAGATTGTGACTGTACTATCTAGTAAACAAGATGATTAGAAGTGTTTCCCCCTTTAATATTGGTCAATATTTGTGCCTTTTGGCTTATTTATGCAGAAATTCAGAGAAGGATTTGATGGCACAGATATCAATACTGAGGACTGTTCCAAATTTACAAATTATGCAGATCATAAAAATTGGAAAGAGAAAGAGTTATATGAAAGTATTCGTGATCGTTTTGTCACTGGTAACTGGTCAATAGCTGCTCAAAGAAATCGAGCCTCTGAGGCTAATGCTGAAGATGATGATGATATCTATGGTGACTTTGAAGATTTGGAAACAGGGGAAAAGTATGAGAGCCATCAGAGAGATGGATCTGGCAATGAGACTATGGATATGGAAGATAAGCATGCCATTGAGGAGAGGAGGATAAAAAGGCTTGCTCTTCGTGCAAAATTTGATGCTCAATATCCTTTTTATTTAAAATTTCATTAGATTATGTATGCAGTCATCATATTTTGGTTTCTTTTGGTGTCTCCAGTCTTGTATATGCTGTTATGTTGGGAAATTGGTTTTTGTGATCTTAATTTTGACTTACATATGATGGATCTGAATTGCCTGCGGAGGAAGTTGATGAGAAACAAGGAGGCAAGTTTAAATGGGGGCAAGCCAATGAAAGTGGATATTTTGATAAGGTGAGTTTTTTGGAACATATGTTGCAGTCAATATGCCATTTTAATTAAGCGTTGGGGTTTTGACTTATGCACTATTATTTATGATGCTTGACTTTTCCAGCTGAAGGAGGAGATTGGACTCCGGAAACAAAGGAATATTTCTGAACTCGATGACCTTGATGAAGAAACTCGATTAGAGATTGGGGGCTTCCAAACAGGAACATACCTAAGATTGGAAATTCAAAATGTTCCTTTTGAGATGGTTGAACATTTTGATCCGTGCCACCCGATTCTGGTTGGAGGAATTAGTTTTGGTGAGGAAAATGTTGGATATATGCAGGTTAGAGAATACTTTTTCTGGTGCCACAATCTGGATTATATTTATTTGTTTTTACTGTAATCAAGATCATATTTGTTTCTTTCCTTTCTGTTATTTCATTGGATCATCTTCCATACATTGGTTGCCATAGTTGGTATCATAATTTTTTTTACCCTGATTTGGCAGAAGCTGATTTTAGTGCTTGTTAATTAAGATCACCTCAGATGCTGTCCCTGACAATTGGTTGGATGATTGAGTCTATCAATTGGGGAAATAAAAACCTTTATAGGCAGTTGTTTAATTGCACAAATTCCCTTAACCCAAAAATTTAATGTGTTAAGTAATAATGATGAAATTTGACGAGCAAAATTTATGTCATTTTTCTGTTCCTCCTGTACTGGGAAAGGAGGACAATAATTTTTGCAGTAGCTGGAACATTACAAAATGAGAATGTAGAAACATCTAATCACCTAAGCTTCAAAGCAAATAACAGTAGGAATCAAATGAAGTTATGAAATTTGAAATTGTATGATAAGGTTCATTTGTGTTGGGACATGTCGTGTAACTACATGTATAGGTTTGCTACTTGATATGTAGTATAATGCAAGTTGTCTTTAAGAGAAAGTTTGCATTATATGCCCACATCATATTTTACTTTTGATGACTTATTTTTTAATATTCCACAAATTCATGCCATAAATTGTATTTTTTCTTTCTTTCAGGCTAGGTTAAAACGGCACAGATGGCACAAGAAGGTACTAAAGACTAGAGACCCTATAGTTGTGTCAGTTGGTTGGAGACGTTACCAAACTACACCTGTCTATGCAATTGAGGATTGCAATGGAAGGCATCGTATGCTCAAGTACACTCCAGAACACATGCATTGTCTTGCCATGTTTTGGGGTCCACTTGCTTCTCCACAGACTGGAGTGGTTGCTGTCCAGAATTTATCAAACGATCAGGTTACAATATGTTTATTTTTTTGGGTGATTCTTCAGTTCTTCACAAGTGTGCTTGTTGAGAGGGCATTTAATACTTTTTTAAATCTTTATCTGGATTTATACAAGCTGCCAACTGACAGGACATAGTGGAGGTGAATCAATATATGGATGGAAAAGGAGTTGAATTAAACATATATGATAGACTGTATGCTTCATAGCAAAGCATTATGTACATGATATGATTTTTCTGTAGCCATCCTACTTATTTTACGAAACCTTTTTGAGCATTTCTTTGCAAATATAATTGGTATGGAGACAAATCTGCAACTTATTTTGTTTTTTATAGAGTGATGCATATGTAAAAGTAAGGTGACAAGTTAAACACTTGAAAGTCGAACAACTCATTTGCTCATAAATCTGATGTAGAACTGTTAATTTGATAGCATACATAGGTTGGACTTCATGGTTTAATTTTGGTTTTTATTGAGCTTACTTGACCACTACTTGAATTAATTCTGTTATTTGCACTTGGAAAATACCATGAAACTCGCCCTTTTACGTCCAAAAATGTAGGAACGTTGGTGGATTATGCATTATGTGGAAAATTGGTGGATTATGGATCGGCATTTTTATGCCTCATTAATTTCCTAATTAACCTTTTCCTCCTTCGTTAGTAATGCTTTATATGGTTACTTTGATCATGTTCTTGTTTGTAATGCTATTGAATTTAAAAATTTTTTGAATGTGAATGTAATAATTGTATTATGGCCTTAGATGTGTCATGATTTCCAACATTTCTGTTAACCTTCTTGTAAAAAATTACTTTGACAACTATATGATTTGCTTTAATTTCTGTGGTGATGCAGGCCAGGTTTGCAGGCTAGTTATTTATGCTGAATTTAGGGCTCATTTTGAAGCTATAATAGGTAGGAACTTGGATGATTGGTTAGGCCCTGAAGGCATTAGGTTAAGACCTGATAGTAGGCGAGGATGAGAGGGTTATGGGACTGTTTAAGGATAATTAGGCACTATGAATAGTACCTGTAAACAATAAACTGAAATAAAAGAATTAAGGCGTCACACCATGGTCCAAAGGATGGACACCAATGGTTGAATTGCATCACACAACTCAAATAAAAGCATAACTGCTGGTATTCTTTTTATTAATTGAAATCTGAAATCTGAATTAAAACCATTACAATCATTGGTATATACAGAGTATAGACTAAATTTGAATCTAAGCCTCTAAGGTGATTGACTTCAAAACTTTTGAATCCTATAAGGATTTGGATTCTTAAAGAAAACTAAAAGGGAATCAACATTAACCTAAACCAACCAACAAAAACAAAAATAAATATTCCTAATCTAAAAAGGACAACTTTTCCAGCAAAGTTGGAAATTACAAATCTGCTCAACAAGCACAGCTGATTTACTTAAATAGACGTATAAATGAGACTCTATAAACATAGATAATATTTTATAATGTCTAGATAAATCCTACATAAAGTTTGGACCACAATTCTGAATTTGTAGTGTTAAAACTCGAATTTTCATGAGTTCCCATTATCCACATCATGTGGAGAGGGAAATCTGTATCCTAATGTAAGATAATGAAATTTTTTTGGTGTAAAGTGGAAGTTAAAAATGTGGAATAAATGATACAAACAAACAGTTTTGAGAGTACCTTATGAACGTATCTGAGTTGTTTGAAAATGTGATACGCAAAATTGGTGGGGATCTATGTGACATTGAGATTTGCATAGATACTTTTCTAGTCTTGCAAATCTTAATTTAATGGTTTATCTTTGAGGCATTAAACATTGTTGTATAACTACATATATTAAGGAATGTCTCTTCAAGCTAAAGCCCTATTTGGTTCAGCAGTTGGACCTAGCATTTGGCTTTTGAGCAGTCCACTGCAAAGTATTAGCATTTGATAAGGCTATTTTTAAATCTAGCATTCAATATTCAAGTGTTGGTGGGCTGGATGCTAAATTTATAGTATTTGAGTCCAAATGCTAGTTTTTAACGTAAAATAGATATATAAGATCAACTAATTACAATAAAACCATAAACATAGATGAATGAAAGTCATGTTGTAGACACATTATTTTATTATGCAATATATCATTATTGTTTTTGCATAACCTGTTATTGGAATTTTTTTTTTTGTTAAACTATATATATATATATATATATATATATATATATATATATATATATATATATATATATATATATATAGTAATAGTTATATTTTTTTTATATGTTATTTTTTGTTATATTATGAAAATCTGCTAATTTTTAGACAGTGTATTTATAAGTGGATATTGGTTATACTCATAGTTGTCAAAGGCATGAGGTGCACTTAGACGCAAAGGAGTCCTGAAGGTTAGACGCAAAGTGTGTGTGCATGTCTAAGCGAAGTGAGGCACACCGCGAATTAAAGAAAAACATTTTTCAAGCAATATTAACTATTCATGATAATAAAATAAGCTATTTAAGAGTTTTAATATCAATAACATAAAACATAAAAGGCCATCAACTATTAAAAATTCTAGCAACACTATTATTTTTGAAGTAAAAAACAAGCTTTTTTTAAAAGCCTCGACTTATAATCCTAAATTCCACTAAAACCAAGACAACTACTCTTCATATAGAGTAACATAATCTCCATCATCAACATCACCATCATCATATTTAACATCATCATATTCATGTTCAAGGTTTTCCTCTTCATCATTCTCATCATCATACTCTCCAAAATCAATCTTTTCTTCTTCCTCATCTCTAAGTATGAGAGGAGTTGTGCCTCTTGAGCTAGAAGATGGTGCTTTTGCTTTTTCTTTAGGCCTTGTGTTTGGAGGAGATGGTTGCACGACATTTTTGCCATTTGTGTCTCCCATTGCTCCTCCTTTTCCTCTACTACTGTAGGCATTCTCTTCAGCTCTAGCAACTGCACTTCATGTCAAATCATCATCTTGAAACCCAAGTTCATCATCTTCTTTTGCTTCATCATCCATTCTACTCATTAATCATTCATCACCATCATCAATATCATGTAAAGAAATGGATTCAATGCGGTCTTGCGTATCATGTCGACGCTTCAAAGCTCGATTATACTTTACAAACACTAAATCATTCAATCTTTGTTGAGCAAGCCTATTCCTCTTTTTGTTGTGAACTTGAAATAGATTAATGCTAATAAGCATCATTTTGTTGTGTAACATACTACCTACAAGTTTTTATGAAAACGTAACTAAAGTAATATTAGATTTATTGCTTACATGTTCAAAGATGCTTCATTTACACTCAACCAAATGCACTACAAGTGACACTTAAAACTTTCATACCAAAGTTTCGCAATTGTGGAGTTGAAGATCAATAAGATATCCACCACTCAACTGTTCATATAGATTAAATGAATGTTGGTTAGATTGATGCTTTAATCTAAAGGATGAAAATTAATATATAATAAATCACTCTAAATTAAAAATTCTCTCACTTGATGATTTTGTCTTCTTGTGTCTTATAGCTAGAGAAGTTCCAAATATGTCGTGTCTTATAGCTAGAGAAGTTCCAAATGTCTTCTGCATTCCGATATAAAGATAGTTGATCGGTAATTTTGTCTTGATCTTCATGGTTTGGAACCAAGTTTTCCAAGGCTTCATATAGACCCTTCATTATCTCTTCATCTTTAGATATGTTAGTATTTGCGTAGAAAAATTCAGGATTCAAATGATGCCCCGCTGCATGTAGAGGAAATGGAGTTGACATTCCGACCTGTTATCTATAATTTTAAAAACTTTTTTGTATTGCTATTCATTTTAATTGAAGGGCTTGCAATTGCTTCCTTAGCCTTATCCATAGCTTCATAAATATATCAATTTGGTGGCTTTTTCTCACCGTTAACCAATCTAAGCACACAAACTAAAGGACGAAATAGCTTCAAGATGTACACAATGCTAGTCCAACAAGCTAGGCATGAGAATGAAACTATTCGCCCTTTTTCCAGCAAACTCTTTTGACCACTTGCTTTTTGTCCAATCCTCAAAAGTGAACATTTTTCTCAAATTATGCTTCTGTTGATGTATGTCTTGAAGCATGAGAAAAGCAGTAGCAAATCTTGGGATACCGGCCCTAACAAGTTCCTTTTGTCTAGTGAAGCGTCTTAGCATGTTCACCACACCCGGTCGAACATAAATTTAGGCATTCAAACTCACAACTCTTTTTAATGTCCTACGAACACTAGACATCTTCCCTATATCCTCCAATATTAGATCAATACAATGGATA
Organism: Omphalea diandra; assembly: GCA_949677035.1. Taxonomy (NCBI): domain Eukaryota; kingdom Viridiplantae; phylum Streptophyta; class Magnoliopsida; order Malpighiales; family Euphorbiaceae; genus Omphalea; species Omphalea diandra. The sequence goes on along the minus strand of CATIWR010664297.1, from coordinate 10,828 downwards.
GCATATGAAGTCCAATATAAATGAGTTCTTTTTGCTTCTAACAATTTACTTATCAAAGTTGAAACATGACAAATGTAAATATATAAGACATTATTACCATTGCACAATTTACTTATCAAAGTTGAAACATGACAAATGTAAATATATAAGACATTATTACCATTGCACAAACCTAGTATTTGTAAACAAAATAGTAAGAATTTTTTACCTGCAAGCACATTAGGAGTAGCATTGTCAGTGACAATTTGAACAACATTCTTTTCTCGAAAACATTCTACCATACCATCAAGTAATTCAAACATTTTTTCTCCCATCTTTAAATATCCTAAAGCATCAATAGATTCAATGAAAACAGTCCCCCTAGGAGAATTCACTAAAAAATTGGTCAATGTCCTTTTCTTCTTATTTGTCCAACCATCTGCCATTATTGTACAACCGTACTTTGCCCATTCCTCTTCATAAGACATCATTGCATGTCTCACATCCAAAATTTCCTTGTTTAGAAGAGGAACTCGCACCTCATGGCAACTAGGAGGTTTTACGCCAACACCAAATTGTCCAATTGATTCAATCATCACATCAAAGCTTGGATATTTGACAGCATTAAAGGCAATTGCCGCATCATACATCCATCTAGCTATATCTCTACAAGTTTTCTCTCTTTAATTCCTTCTTGCATGCTTCATTGATGGTAGTTTGTTTCATCTTTGATTGTTTTCTACTTAGCACAACATTTTCTACATTAGGTGTGAAATATACATCAATTGGACCTTTTTGTCTCGGTCTTTTTCTCACATTTGCAGATTTGCTACTTCCTTCTAGTGTGCCAAAGTTTGCTATTTCATCCTGTCCCTCATCATTACCATAAGTCTCAACATCATCAAATTCAGGAATTGCATTCTTCTCTAAATTAGATGTTGCGGCTTTCTTTAGCATATAATCTTGAATTTCTTCACGTACATGGGATGGACATTTTTTGCAAGCCGTGGCATTTCGATACCTCCAACTATGTGTGGCTTTGCTTGAAATATTCCCCCTTTTGTTACTTTATCATAGAAATTACAAATTATATCATTTTTGTTATTCAGATTGTGTAAATGAACATATTTCCAACAAGGATCCCTTTTAGAGCTAGCAGGACTTTCACTAGTATCCATGCTTCAAGTTCAAACAATTATACTAAAATAAAAGCTGAAAAGCCAAAAAAAAGATAAAATAATAAAGGTCAGAATTAGAATTTGGGATTTCTACTATTTTAATTCAAACAATTATACTAAAATAAGAGCTTGTGCAACCAAAAAAAAAAAAAAGTATGAAGAAAAAAAATGCTGCAACCCCTACAAAATAAAGCATCAGCAGCCGTAAAAAGGACTGCTGTTGCTGCAGAATTGGAAAAAAAAAATGGTGCAGCCCAAAAAAAAAAAACAGCACTGGTGCTATAGAATAGGAAGAAAAGAGATGTGTAGCGGCCCAAAAACTGAAAAGCAATAGCAGGTCATGAATGGTGGACTGCTGCTATAGAAGAAAAAAAAAGAGGAGAAGATGATTGATCACATAAGAAAGAGGTGAAGATGAGCCAAAGAAAATTTTTTTAAAAAAAAAAAAGAAGAAAAGAAGATGAAGAATAGAGTGGGCTGTCACAAAAGAAGAGAGAATATGTTGCAAGAAGAAAAAGGAGGAAAAGAAAAGGTGAGAAGAGAGAGAGAGAGAGAGAGAGAGAGATGTACCTGGTTGTTGCAGCCTAGGGCTTTCTTCAGTTTTGTCACAGGGGAAGAGAACAGAAGAAAGATGGAAGCCTGTTCATTTTTCTTTTTGGTTCTAGTCTTTTAATTGTTGTTATAGGATGTAATCCATTCTATGGTAAGCTCACTTTTAAACAGACATGAACGGTGGAGATGAAAGCAACACGATGAAAGTTTAAAAAAAAAAAACATCAGATCTGTAAATTTATCAAAGGCGTGCCTAGGTGCGCCTTGTGCCTCCACAGAGGCGCATGGCTCATGTGAAAGGCGCACACCTCTTAAATATTGCACTGCCTTTGCCATAGCAAGGCGCTGACCCTGGTGCCCCTTGTGCTTGGAGCTTGGGGCACGCCTTTAACAACAGTGGTTATACTTGAGTAATTTATTAAATTAATTTGAAAATTAGAATAAAATTCAATTCATTCACATGTAAAATATTTTTCTTATAATATTAAAAAAAGTCACAATTTTAGCTGTCATATGAGTAACAATTTTAACTGCAAATTTACCAAACACTTTACTAGTTGTTTGGTAGGATGTAATCAATTGTAATGAAATATTATCAAATACAAATTCAATTGAACTATTAAATTAAAATTTCTTTGATTATATTACATTCAATTATATCATACCAAACACTACCTTATAGTTTTTGGCAGGCAGCCACCAACTGCTAGTTGTCAACTATCCACAACTGATGACCTGAACAGGCCCTAAGTGATTTCGTTGAAAATTCTGAAACTAAAGGGAGTGGTATTGCTAGTTAATTTCTTGATTACGTTTATGTATGTTTTCGTTAATGACTTTAACAATTTCTTCCATCATACAAAAATTCACCATGTTCTATGTTTTTTTCAGTTTATACCATCCCCCCTCCCCCCCCCCCAAAAAAAAAAAAGTTTTCTGCAATCACATCATCAGTTTTTGTTTGAATCTCAGGCAGCTTTTCGGATAACTGCAACTGCAGTTGTACTTGAGTTCAATCATGCAGTAAGGATAATGAAGAAAGTTAAGCTGGTCGGTCACCCATGTAGGATCTTCAAGAAGACTGCACTTATAAAAGATATGTTCACTTCAGATCTTGAAATAGCTCGGTTTGAAGGTGCTGCTGTTCAAACTGTCAGTGGGATCCGGGGGCAGGTGAAAAAGGTAAGTTTGCTTTTTCAGAGTCATCTGGATTGATGACAAATAGATATTTCACGATAATATCACAAAGCGAACATTATTCTTGTCTTTATGACCTGTCATGTAAATGATCTTCTTCTTGTACTCTTGAAGGCTGATTTTTGTAATTTCTAATTGCTTTTAATTGTGAAGGTTGCAAAAGAAGAAATTGGTAACCAAACTAAAATGAAGGGAGGGGCACCAAGAGAAGGAATTGCCAGATGCACCTTTGAGGACAAGATTTTGATGGGTGACACTGTTTTTCTGCGTGCATGGACTCAAGTTGAAATTCCTCAGTTCTATAACCCACTGACCACAGCATTGCAACCTCGTCGTAAGACCTGGATAGGAATGAAAACTGTGGCTGAATTAAGGAGGGAAGACAATCTTCCTATTCCTGTTAACAAGGATTCGATGTACAAGGTAATTTTTTTTTTTTGAGGCTAGCTGTTCTTGACATCCCTCTATTTTTCTTTCAAATAAGGCTGGCAATGGTTAGTTTTCATGGTTGTTTATTAGAGTTTTATTGTACCCACAGCCAATTGAAAGAAAGCTGAGGAAGTTCAACCCATTGGTGATACCCAAGTCGTTACAAGCAGCACTCCCATTTGCATCCAGACCAAAGGATATACCTAGTCAGAAACGACCACTTCTTGAAAATAGAAGAGCAGTGGTGATGGAACCTCGAGAACGAAAACTTCACACTCTTATTCAACACCTTCAAAAAGTTAGACATGAGAAGGTATGAACTTTATATTAGAGGAACAAGATACTTGTGTGTGTGTGTGTGTGTATATATATATATATATATATATTCAACAATTTTATTATTCTCATTTATTGGAAAGAATTTTAGAACTTAGAATTGTTGACTTCCAAATTGATCCCAGTTTTAAGTGCATTTACTTCAAGGGTTTGATATCGACCTTCCATTAGAGTTCTTTACCAATTTGTCAAACATGTTAGATTGTACTTTGATCTCACTTTTAAAGTTCTTCCTTCCCCCTAATCGTGTACCTGCCGATATTGCAGGTTCAAACTCCTGCTTTTTCTTCATACATTGAACCATGAAAAAGGAAAATAAGAAGAGAAAAATTTATTTGTATTATTCCTGATAGTTGTATTTCCCATACCAGTTGGAAGATATTGAGTGAAGCAATCAAGTTTATATTTATATTTTGTTTATCTATAAAAGAAAATTCTGAGTGTTCATATGGCTGCCTACAAGTATGTAGTTCTCTTTGCTTGCTACAATTGATGTTGCTTGTTGTCATAGTGCTGATAAATATTAAACAACCATCGAATATCAACAGTTCATACCTAAATGTGGATTTGCAGATGAAGAAGCGAAAGCTTAAGGAAGAGCAGAAGAGAAAAGAATATGAAGCAGAGAAAGCCAAGGATGAGCAATTGTCAAGAAAGCGGCAAAGAGAAGAACGTCGGGAGAGATATTGGGAGCAAGATAAATTGAAGAAAAAAGTACGCAGAACTTTGGAGGTCTGATAGTCTTAAGAGTATAATTTTTTGATAAATCGTTTCTTTCTCTGATACTGGATATCAGGTGCACATAATCAAAAAGACCTAGTTTACTGCCCTTATCACTCAGCCATCTCTTTTGGAATATTATTGCTCTTAAGTGCTCAGATCTGTCAATCACCTATTGCTTTTGTAATGATGCAAGTCTTTCATGCTCAGATCATTATCTATGGGTAATGCCACCATTTGCTCTTTGCAAGAATTCAAAATTTGATTTGGCTAATACTATGGCAACAGTTCTTTGTTAGGGGGTCTTAAATTGTCAAGGGCTTTGAGCATCAAACTTGATAGTTGTCATGGTAGGAACGTCACACTATTGCATACAAAATTAGTCAAAGGTCATAAGTAGATGCATTCAAAATATCTAGCAACTGTGTTACTTACTGCCATGATTTTTTATATTGAAGTCTTGTTTAATTTGTTTTTTCAAAGAGGCAGCTAATGCCTGGAAGATGTGGAAGAAGAAAAACCAAGGTTGATGAATTTAGTAGGTGCTTTGTCATGTTACTATCCTTGAATTCTGTAATTTTTTTTTTTTTTTTCCTGCAAGGAGGCTTTTTTCTAGCAAGTGTTTGAGGGAACAATAACATGTGGTTAAATTTCACTCATAATGTATGAACTTTTCACTAATGAACAATAAAGTGAATGGTATTCATTCTTAAAATATGATTCCCATTATGCACTCTTTAACATAAAAGCTTGTCTTGTTGGCTTTATGGATAGGATGTTTATCTAGCTTTTGAAGTAGCAATAAAGTCCAAAAAAGAGATTTTATTGCTGTGTTGGGTCAGATTTTTTTCTCTTCACCCGTTTGTTATCTCTCTCCTCTGTATTTTCTCTTCCCATCATTTCTCAAGGTTTGTAAACAAACTGGTAAGAAAACGTATTTAAGCGTAAAATGTTGCAAATCGGTAAATATAGCATCATCTTAGTATTTAGTTAGAAGTGTGGTGAGGAAGCTATATTTAGATTGTAGGATTGCATGAACTACAATGTCAAGTATAATTGAAAAATTTTTCCAAGTTTTTGGGAGATCTGGTTAGAAACCCTTGTGTAGTTGCTGGTTTAAACATATAGTCCCCTAATTATTGTTTCTTTGAATGGATTTATGATTTCGAGCTACAAATATCGTCAGTGGATTGTTGATAAGAATCAACAAACTACAGAAGGAAGCTGTGCATAATGAAGCATGCTTAGGAGGGTGAGAAGATGAAGAATTCTATGAAGACTACCTGCTGTGGACCTTTTTATGTGTGATTGTTGTATTTGTTGCAGCCTGTGTTGAGTTCCCATAAGAAATAGGTGATAGCTGTTAGGAATTTGTTTGCTGGTTAAGGGTGTAGTGTAAGGATTGGCTTCATATGGTTGTAGGATTGTGATAGGATTTTGAGCTGCTAAGCTTTATTAAACTTGATGTGTAGTTGTCAATTGTGGGCCTTAATGTTATATGAATCTTAATTTGAAGGAATGCAATAGGAATTTAGCAACACTATATTACTTATTTAAAATAAGCAAAACAGCATTGTCATTTAAAATAAACAAAGCATAATTTGAGAACTTTAAAATAATATATTGCATTGTCATTAACATTGAAACCCTTGATTTAAGGTTAAGTACATGTTAAGTATGTTTTAACAATGAACCAATTAACATTGTTTACTTTAACAATACAAAAACTGTCAAAATATTTAATCATTTTCAACAAAATACTGATCACTACTCAAGTTGATCTAAATGTCCAAAATCTATCGGAATATGTAACAAACATCACAAAACACCAAAATCATGGGCCTAGTCCTTTATATCATGACTACACAACTATTACGACTTGTTTTCAAGCCGTGCTGTCGCTAGGTCCGTAGGAGTCCTAAAGTCTTTTGAACATTAAGCAAAGCCTAATAATTAATTATTTTATATAATCATTCATCTTAATTACATAAATTATCTAGAAATTGTAGAGGATTGATCATAAGTCTATATCCATTTTTGTATATATAAATATTATATATAAGTTTCATAATTTATATTACCTCAACTAGATAAAAGAATATAAGCCCATAACCCTGTCATACTAAAACATCATACATCAAAACATTATACATATATATAAGTAATCAATGTAAGTTATTAAAAACCTTTTGTTCATATTAGCCCATGTCATATAAACAACCAAGGTATTTAAGTCCACAGGAAAACCTCACTTAAGGCATTATGGGAGATTTCCTCTCCTTCTCACAAGCCAAGGTAGTTTTCTTACTTATCAGTTTAAAATTTCATCTTTCACGGGGACTTGCATTACAAGTTGGACCTTTCTCTTACATGGGGAGTGCCCTTACCATCCGTGTCACACATGCATTCATTTCATTTAACATTGTATACATCTTACATCATCAATCCAAACATAGGTAGCCATGTATTAGTGAAATCCTCACATCATTCTTAGGATTACCAACACACATATGTAATATTTGCTTTTACATATTGTAATCATCATCAATGCAAATGTCAATAAACATGTAGTCTTAAGTCATTTGTAAACACACACACACACAAACCTACCAGTTTGTGTGGTTTCTAGGAATTTATATAAGTCCATAAGACTTAATACAACAGGGTTCACAATATATACATATATACATCCTCAAACAAAACTCAAAACATGGTGAGAACCTAACCCTCCTTATCATGAGCCTTTTGTATAGAGCATGTAATAGTCAATCATTTGGGGTGAGCCTTTCATACTTGGTGAATAGATAAGCCCAGACCTCCTCAAGCTAAAACATCATCCATCAAATATTATACATATATAAGTAAGCAATGCAAGTAAATAAAAACCTTCATTCATATGATCACATATCATATTAGGCAATCAAGGCAACCTAAATCCATGAGGAAACCTTACTTAAGGCATTATGGAAGACTTCCTCATTCCCATAAGCCAATCCTTACTCCGGGAGAGTTTTCTTACTTGCCAACTTAACATTTCTTCTCTCGCTGGAGAGTTGCCTCAACAACTGCATGATTCTCTTATAGGGAGAGTTTCCTCACCAGCTATGTCATGCATGCATTCATTTCATTTAACATTATCAACATATGACATCACCAATCCAAACAAAGCTAGCCATGTATTGATGGAATCCCTACATCATCCCTTAGAATTACCAACACACATAATCAATAACATTGCTTTCACATATCATCATCATAAGCAATAACAACCCTATTTTTATCACAAGAGGCTGACAAAACATTAAAAGAATAAGAAAAACACAATTGAAAAATATAAGATAAAGTTAGCAAAAAAAAGCATTGTGAGTAGTGAAAGAGGGCTATACAGACTAATGAGGGGTTTATAAAGACAAGGAATTGTCCATATAAACCTTTATGATTTTTGAAAGTGGGATATACACAATAATTTGGGTTTTATAAATAAATGTATTTGTCAATATAAACATTTTTTTTTTTTTAAAAAAAAAAAAAAAAAAAAAAAAAAGAAGAAGAAAGAAGAAAGAAAAATAAAAAGGGTTAGATGAGATGGTCCTTCGATTTCCTTTTCAATGTTTTTACCCTCAGAGGTACTTTGATATGAGAGAAATTCCTCCAAATATAAGGGAATACAATGTAAATAATGGTGCATTGATTGTTTTTTGTTTTACCTTGAATCCTTTGTGCTTGGGTTGAGTAATAGTGTTTTCCATTTATAATAATGTTTTTAAGGTTTGAGAATTGATTTTTGCAGAATTTTGTTAAGGTTCTAAAGGCCTCCCCTCTCCCTTTAATGGGAAGGTGATTTATAGAGGAGGAATGGGTGTTACTAAGCTTAATGGCTTGGATTACACCCTATCCTAGATCCTTTACATATAAGAATAAGCAATATTATAGAGATTAAGGTTTCAAAGTTATTTATATAGCCTTAAGGTTGGTTGGACAAGCCTCAACTTGGCTACACAACCATTTAGGGCTTAAGGGTTAACTATTGTAGAAACTTATGACTCTTGGATTCTAGTGAGCTATCTGTATAACTCCTAGGAATATATATAGTCCCCTGAACTTAGTTGTACAACCATATATGTTGGATGTACAACCAACAGTTTCTGTCCCTAAGTGTCTTTGAAAGTTTGATTGGATGGAAGTTGGGTTTGATTTAAAACTTTTCCAAGCTTTTGTTCTTTTCTTAGGCATTGTTTTTCCTATTTTTAAGGGAAAATTCAGTAGTTTCTCATCATGGGGCTTGCATCCTAAAGGACTAAAATCTAGTGTTTATAGTTTGCCCCCTTCTTTGTGAGACTTAGGAAATTACATTTGAGAAATGACCATTGAACAAGGCACAACAAAGCATTAGCTCTAAATATAAACACTAGAAAAAGGATATGCAAGAACATAAATCTCCTTGGTAGCTCTTCTAGCAAGTACTAAGGTTCTTGGTAGTCCTTCAACAAATACCAAGCTTATTGGCAACCCTCTAGCAAAACTAAGGTCAAATATTTTTTTTCCAGTAGCCTTTGAGTAGGCATTGGGATAAGTTGTCTTCTTAGTAGCCCTTTAGCATATACTAAGCTTTCTAGTAACCCTTTAGCTAGTACTAAGGTACAACAACCCTCGAGCAAATATTGGGAATGAATTTGGCTTTAGTAGCCCTTTGGCAGGTACTAAATGTGAAACTATGCTTTGACAATCCTTTTAGCAAGTATTAAAAATGACTATTGCTTTAATAGCCCTCGGGCAAGTATTGAATGTTAAACTATGTTTTGACAGTCCTTTTGATAGGTACTGAGAATTAAGTTTTGCTTCAAAAACCCTCTAATAGGTATTGAAACCAAAATTATTCTTTGATAGTCCTTTTAATGGCTCATTCTACTAGTGTTTAGGATTTTTAAAAAATCTATCCTTCAAATGAGTTCTTCCATTATTTTTTGCAATATTTGTTTGCTTCATCCTTTTCCTATTTCAATTCTTAGGTTAGGAGTGTATTCCTGGTAAGTTGCTGGATTTTCCTTTGACAAAATTGCATTTTTCTTTTCCTTCCCATTTTTTCTTCTTTTTCTTTTCTTTTTTCTTCTTTATCCTTCCCCCTCTTTTTTCCCCTTCCTTTCTTTTGTTTCCTTTCCATCTTTTTTCTTTCTACCTAGGAGGTCTATATAGACGAGGCATCATATGAATAAACAATTAATAAAAAACATAAAAGGATACTGAATTTTTTGGATATGGAGGGGCATTAATTATTTGTACAAAAATTGAGTTACCTGTACAAACAATCTTGGGGTATATAGTCCCTTTAATTGACCAAGCAAGTCATTTTCAAATTCTTCTTATTTTTTGTTCTTCTTCTCTCTATTTCTTTCTCAAGACTTCATACTTTTTTAGGTTCATTTGCTTTCGAAGACGATGGCCCATGATGATGCCTCGATGCACGACTTTCATGATGCTTCTCAAGACTTCATCAAGGGTGACTACACACCTTATCATGAGTTGATGACTCTCATGCTTTGTTGTCACTTCAATTTGGTCTCTCCACTTTTGCACGTGTACTCAAAGACCTTCCAAAATGGTCTCGAGCTAGGTATGGATTCACACCTAATTTGTGATCTTGCTTTCCATCTCTTTGATGTTACTTCTTTGCGGTAGGTCTTCTATCCTTATTTATTTATTTTTGTCTTTATTTTTTCTCTTTTCTTCTGCTCTTTTTTTTTTCTTTGAATTTTTTTATGTTGCTACCACCTCTACCTACATGTGAATATTTAGGGTAGTCCTAAAAATCAAATTAGCTTGTAAGACACTCATATATGAAATTTGAAATATTTAATTTTGATTATATGTCCAATTTTTGTGTTGCTTTGCGCATTTGGATTTATTGATCTCAATTCATATTCTTGTAAGCAAAAATTATTCGCGTTAGGCATGGAAATAATTTAGGTTTGCAAAATACATACTTACAAACTTTCATAGTGCTTATAATTTTTTTGAAATTTGCCAATTTATGTGATCTTCTTGTCTACTAATGAATGGCAAATTTATTTTTATTTATATTTTTTCTACAAATGTTATGGCATTTCGTAATGTTTAATAATTGTACTAGCTTTGTGAATTAGCTAATCCTTATGGTTTTTTCTTTTTGATGATTGACACTTGTAGCATTTTGTGAATTTGTAATACCTTGCCATGCACGTCTGTCATCTTCTTTTGTATGTTTGTGCATTATTTTACTTGCAGAGTTATGTTGTAACATCCCTATCCCTATTAATTGACATTATCACATGAATATATTCATTGCACAAATGATATGAAATCACATATGAGCATATGCACTGTATCAAATGATATGAAATCTCACATGAACATATGCACAAGATAAATAATCATTTAGACATGTGAATTGTAAAAACACG
>CATIWR010664132.1:0-13735 GCA_949677035.1 Omphalea diandra | reverse complement strand
AAATGTGTACAAGTACCATAAATACAATAATCTTTATGGTCTTTCCTGAACTAATGAATTCAATGTCATATAATAATAATCCAACTAAAATTGAATGGGTAAAAATAATGTTTATACTGAATAATAATCATGTGCACTATCCTGCTGCCTCCTTGATAGTTCGTTGTGGGTTTGTTGTTGTGGCCGCCACTTCTGATTTGAATTTAAGTTCCAACAATTAATCAGTTGCAATTTTGAACGTTGAAAATTTCCCATAGATGTATATGAAAATGTAAAATAATGAACATTTGTTAGTTTGGTGGGTTACAGAAATGGATAAAATGTCAAAGTTTGATGTCCACCTAAAGATTCTGTTCTCTGTATATAATATATATATGTAAGCAACTCCCAGTACCTGGAAAATTAGACAACCACTATGAATATTATTTAGGTCGGCCCTCTTCAGTTCCATTCCATCACCCTTTTCATAGAGCTTCCACTAATTTACATAATAATCAGTTTTATCTTTTCTCCCACCTTCAGAAGAATAAAGCGTAGGTGTTCTGCTATCTTTATAATTTTCTGAAAGGTAACTATCTCGGTTTTATATTTTGTTTTATATTTTATATTATATTTATTATTTATTTATATTTGTTCTAATTTTTAATTTTATATTAGAATATAAATAAAAAATGAATCTTAATCTAATAATTAATATTAATTAATTATTAATAGAATATATTAATTAATAAATGATCAAATTTGGAAAATGTTTCCATATTTTTCTGTTTTAGCTTGATGTAAAATATTTTTTATCCCACCTGAAAATGTGATTTGAGTTAGTTTAATAAAAAAAAAAAAAAGAATTTGACTCAATTTAAAAAACATTTAAAATGATCTAAAACTGAAATTGTTAAAAAATATTTAAGTTAAATATGATTCGATCCTGTTTCAATTTAAAGATTAAAACAAATTGATCTAATCTTAATTTGACTTGAATTTAATTTGATTTAAAATATTTAAAGTTAAAATAATATTTTATTAATAAAAATTAAAATTATGAGTAACTCAATTAAAAGTTTGAAAAAACTTAAATTCTTTTCTACATTTTATTTTGATAATATGACTTATTAATAATTCAATTTTAATTCAATAAAAAATATTCTTTAAAATTAATCTTATTCAAATTCGCTCAACTCAATTTAATTGCAACGTTAGCTATAAGATTACGAGCATATGTATGTATAAAGGTGGAATCCAGTTGATATATGTGAGTTTTATTTGGCTAAAAATGGAGTAAATAAAGAGTGCGTATTAATGTGTGTGAGGCAATATCATGAGTTTAGCTGGACCCAAAAACAAAAGAAGTAATTGGTGGTTCTGAGTGGCCAGACGTAATACCCGCTAATTAATGAACTATCTTTAATTCTTTGGGAAAATTATAAATTATTTTCTCGAAAAAAACAGTGCGTTTTGGTTTCAGGCTATCCAACTACCGGCCATGTTTCATGAAAGAGGTGGAATATTGAAATAGAGGTGGAAATTTTTTACCCGAGAAAGTAAAATTTGATTCTAACCCTTATAATTAAATGCACAAAAATTGATTTAAATTAAAAAAATGTTCAAATTAATTGAAATGATCAAAATATAAAGGTCATGTTTGGTATAATATAAAATAATTTAAATTTAACTCAATTTTGATTATTAAAAATATTAAAATTAAAATAATATTATTTTATTTTAAAATTAAAAATTGAATGATTTAATTATTTTTTATAATTCAAAAAATTATCTAAAATTATTTCTATACTCGACTTGATGATTATGAGAAACCAATCTAAAATTCAAAATATTCTAAACCAAAATTTCCCGATCTGATATATTTGTTACCGTTTGTGTTGAACCAAAAAAGACACACACATGTACAACTATTCTATGAAAAATTAAATGATAATATAAAAATATAGTTAATTAAAGAAATCCTAACATTTTGCTCAATTTATATTCAAAATTAGAAAAATATGAAATCGTAAAGTTTCAAACACCTTTAAAGTTAATTTGAAACTAACTACTGCGACAATATAAATATTGATTTTAGGGCACTTCCAATAAAAGCCTCAATCATTCAACAAATTTTATTTTTAGTAGTTTATCAATTTTAATAACACATGTCAAATATAGATCTGATTGTGTATTTTGTGAAAAATATAGAAAATTAAAATTCTTAAACTCACAATTTCAAGATAAAATTAATAAATAATTTATAAATTTGAATTGTAAAATCAAAATATATTATAAATAAATAAGAAAGTTTTATCATATTTTTAATGCATATGGTTTGTTTTTATGGTCTTTCTTTCATTATTTTTATTTATTTTTCAAAAAATCTATAATCATTCGGTATTTGACATATGAATTTATCTTATTAAAATTTATTAAAATGGATAAATGAATTGAAAATATTTTTAATGATTGGAGTTTATGTTAAAAGTGTGAAAGGTGTATATAATTTATGTTAGGTTTAATGGTAATTTCAATATAAATTTTTGCGTATCAATGCGATTCTGACTTAAATCTTAAAAATTGCTAAAATATGTTAGAATCATAAAATTGAGTACAATGTTAGTCAATTCACATATTTATGGTGTAGTTTCTAATGAAATTTATGTCAAAAAATAGTTAAATTTATTAAAAATATCTTTTATATTTATGTAATTCATGATTTTGACCTATACGCTATTATTAATTTTGATTAAGATATGAATTGTGCTAATATTATACTCAATTTCATGATTATAGTCTATCTCAATAATTTTTAAAGTTTGAATCAGAATCACAATGGTACGAAAATATTTGGATTTAAATTAGCATTAGACTTTTATATTATCATGATTTTTAATTCAAGAAATGTATTAAAAGTTGATGGTAAAGTTGGATTTTTTTTTTGATGATTAACCGTAACAAATAATTAAATATAACTTCATGAAAATTAATCCTACATGAAACATTAATAATAAAAATTAAACGTGCAGGCTGAGTGACTTAAATTTGAAATGCATGTCTGGCATAAATTTGAACTCTATAATACTATTTGACGGCAAACCCCAACATTTTAGTATAGGGAGAGACACCAACATATTCAATGATCCCTTTGATATTAATTAGGACCATAATATTCAATGATTTATTTGATGTTAATCAAGAATATAATTAGTTAGAGTGACATTTGGAAATGACCACACCCAGCTAGCTAGCTAGTTAATCAATCAACTAAATATGAAAAAAAGTTAGTGTAGGCCAGGCATTCTTCAATCAAGAGCTATGGTAATTAAAAAGGTGTTTGGATTAGTTATTGATGAGAATGGATTATTGTAATTATTTTAATGATTGAATTAGTGTTTCAAACTTTTCAATCAAGGGGTTAAATAAGTTGAAAGGTGAATTTGCTCTCTATTTTATTAATCAATTGGATGATATAACAATAGCATGAGAAGAAATTTTTTTCTGAATCTTTTTATTTTAATGGAAATTATTTGTATAGTATACAGTTGACAAAATTAAAGAGGTAATATAAAAAATGACTTGCAATTCATAAATTTATCAGTTTTTATGTAAATATATATATATATATATATATTAATATTTTACAGTATTTGCATTGGATATGTCTTTTACCTTTTTATTTTAATAATTTTTTATAATATTATATAAAAATTTTATATTCATTAGTTAATAATTTATATAAATAAAAACTTAATTTTTATCATTTTTCTCCTTATTCTAAATTAAGGTGATAGAAAAAAAAAAAAAAAAGGCTCAATGCAAATTTTATGTACAACAACATAAGAGAAAATAACTCACTAATGTTGTGAAACTCATGATCAAAAGATAAAAAAAAAATCTTTTGAGTTGATGTTTCCTTGGGTCCTTGATGGTTCATTGGTGTTTTGTGATGTTTTGGTTGAGTTAATAGTGATTATAATTGGCCGAGAAACAAGATAACACTTACCTGTTATTTTTTTTATGGCCCACTATTTCACCATCAACACATTTATGTCAGATTGGAACCCTAAAATCCATTTTTATCCTAAGAAAAATGATATGACCAATTTATGCCATGCAGTGCATTTTATTCAATATGTCTTCATTTTATCTAATCTTTTAATATTTTGAGCCAAACTTTTAAAATTTATTCAAAGATGAATTGCATGTCCATTTCACTTTTTTACCCAGTTATTTTGCCCATCTACTTAGCTGCAAAGCATTAAGGTATAACTATTTTACCTGGGCTATAAATACATGAAATTGATGAAATTCTTCATTTTTGCAACCCTCTCTTCTTCTAAAATCCTTAGTTTTTCTTCTTATGATCCTGTACCATCCTTAGTCAATTTCTATCATAAATTCACTCTAAATAAATTTTATACAATTGTTAATCATCATTACTCCAAGATTTCTTTGGATTGGATATGGATTGAAGCTTGGCATTCTTCCCTCCATCATGCTCTTAAGTTTTTCCAGCTTTCATTTTCTTTTCTAATCAAGTGTTGTTATCTTGTTTTTGGCTTATTGGGTTTGTATTTTATGTGAAGAAAACATAAAACGCGCCTACAATTTATGTTAAGTTTGGGTTTATGACCTAAAAAGCATAAATTAGGAAAAATAACAAATTAGAGGTTACAACTTGTTGTTTATACTTCTTAATTGTTAATTGTGATAATTTCGATTTATTTAAGATTTGGGTTACTCATGGACATGTCTAGACATTGAAAAGTCATCAGAGGCACCTAAGGTTTAGTGAGGTATTATAGGTTTTCTTCATTTTTCTAATTTATTATTGTTGTTAATGTTGTTATAATGTTTCTAGACCAACTAGAGCAAAGAAGAGACCAAAAGTATTAAAACTTTAGTGTGGAAGTTTTTTTTAAAAAAATTTTTATTTTAGTTTGGATAGCAAATTGTAAATAGATATTACTTATTATAACCTTCTACCATTTTTCTCCCACCTTGTTATTACATTGATGCATTTTATGAATGTATAAAGATAAGTATGATGCATATTGCCTATATGCACTACACACACACTTACATATTGAGATGCATATATTAGTTAGGATAAATGTGTATATTGAACTTATGTTATATTGTAGCTCTTGTAGATGATTTGGTTTGCTATAAAAAGTTCATGATTGATTATATAAAAGGAATGATGAATGAAAAATATGAAAGACAAGTTAAGGAATGCTAAGTTAGTTAAGGTTTGAGATCATTCCCCTCACTCTAATTATGTAAGATGGATAGTATTAGAGATCACTACCATCACCTTAAGCAAAGGAAAAAGCACAAGGATTGAGATGGAGGCTTTTGTATCTTAAGTAGACAAACAAATGACTCAAACTTCCTTTGTTTATTATTGATGTAATATTGAAGTGTTTGCTCACGTGTATGAACCATATGACACTTTAAAAGAATCCTAGGTTCATATTGTATACTTTGTTGCAATAAGTGATGCTGATAAATATTTACTTATTGAGTTGAGACACTTATTCTTGTCTTATTAACAATTTAAATTTAAAAGCAGAGGAGGCATTAAGACAAGATTTATAGTTTTATGTACTTAAGATTATTATGCCTTTGACATTTTATGTTATGAATAACTTAAGGAAGAATGTACTTATCTTATGAATTAAAATATTGCTTTAGTTAATTTCTATTAAGATTTGATATCTTATCGGATATATGTTAAGCTCCTTAGCGAGCTAGTTACCTTTATAGTTATATGAGAGTCTTATAACCTTTTATTAAGTTTATATGTTGAGCCCTTTTAAGTTTCAAGTTGTATGAATGATATTGCACATTTACAGGTTATAATATGTGATACAAATAAGGGTGGTTTAGTTCCTTACCCATATGCTTTAGCGTAAGTCTCAACATCTATCAAAAATCAAACAAAGAGTTTGATCTTTAAATTCCAACTAGAAATTTAGAAAATCTAATTCTAGCAACCTAAGTTATAAATATTCAAAGTTTTGTTAATCCAAAATTAAATTAACTAAAGCCAATTTAAGCCTATAATTAACTAGTTTATAAAATTATTAAGCATTCACTCAACAATTTCACCAAGTCCTTTCAAGAATTCAAGAAGATAAATCAATCTCAGAAAGCAAAATTTGCCTAAAGAAAAATATTATTCAATGATGTGTCATGGCCTGAATGAGAGGCTTTAAATAGCCTTTACATTGTTTGGAGAAAAACCTTAATTCTAAATCAGTCGCTAAGAGTTTGGCCTCCTAAAAACTAGCTAAATTAATTATCATAATGTAATAAGGAAACAAAATAATGAATTCCTATTCGCCAAGTCATATTCGGCCACACTACTCTTCCTAGGTCTAAAATACTTTAATTGAGTTGCTTACAAGAAATAAAAACTAACAAAATATCATAGAATATATGCCAAAGATATTCAGCTAATGAGAAAGAAATATAAGAACATAAGGAAGACAATGTTACTTAAGTTAATTTTTGGAAAATTTTTGCCAAGTTGACCTTATCTCTTTATCCAATCCAGTCTTAAACCCATGATCCCTATCTTGGTCGAATGGTGTCTTGGTTTGGACATCTCTTCCCATGTTGTTGGAACTCATGTCTTTTAGGACAACCTTATCCATTATGTCTTGTCTTGACAAATTTTGTCCTAAAATTATGAAAATTTTGACTTCGTCTCTAATTGTTGGGCTTGTTAAATAAAGCCTAGGAAAAGTATCTATGAAGTGAATCAAGTTAATATGGGCCTTAATTGGGCTTGAAAATGATCTAATAATTTAACCCACTAATTGCTTCATGCTCTAATCTTCACCATATTAGACCTCACACCCAGGCTTGTCTTTTTAGGGGCAATCCAAGTGTAATTTCTATTTGTATGAATACTCCAATTGGCTCTTTAACCTTCTTAAGCCGCCCCTTTATTATTGGACCTTAGATTTTGAGTGGATTTTTGGGCTTGCCATTTGCTTGCATCATTCACTTCTTCTCAAAAGAATTCATCTTCAACTCACCATGAATCTCATCAAAATCAAAATGAGATAAATCTGCAACATTAAAAATAACACTAACATTATAATCATTAGGGAAATCCAATTTATAAGCATTATCATTAATTCTTTCTAGAACTTGAAAAGGTCCATCACCTTTAAGATCTAGCTTACTTCCCCTAAGATTAGGAAATCTCTCCTTCCTAAAGTGTACCAAAACCAATATTCTAGTTCAAATACAACTCCAACTCTTTCCCTATTTGCATTTTTAGCTTCTTGTTCATTCCTCTTTTCTATGTTCAAATGTACCTTCTTATGCAATTGTATAACAAATTCAACTCTTTTTTTTTAACCATTTATATCCATATGCAAATTATAAGGAATAGGGGGATGGATCTAAAGGACTTAATGGAACAAATCATAAAGAATCTCAAAAGGGAAATAATGAGTAAATGAATTCACACTTCTATTATATGCAAACTCTATATGTGGCAAACAATCTTACCAATATTTCAAATTCTTTTTAATTAACACATGCAAACTTGCCTTAGAGTTCTATTAATAACGTCAGTTTATCCATCAATTTGTGGGTGACATGAAGTAGTAAATAATAATTTAGTTCCCAATTTACCCCCAGAAGAAACTTAAAAACTTTGTTTCCTTATCACTAACAATAGTTTTAGGCATACCATGTAATCTCATAATTTTTTTGAAAAATAAATTAGCAACATTAATGGTATAATTAGTTTTATAACATGGAATAAAGTGAGCCATTTTAGAAAAATGATCAATAAGTACAAAAATATTATCGTTACCACATTTGGCCTAGGAAACCCTAAAATAAAGTCCATAGAGATATCAATCTAAGGCATACTAGGAATAGGTAAAGACATATAAAGACCATATGGTTTTGATTTAGACTTAGCTTGTTTACATGCAACATATCTATCACAAATTTTTTGCATATCAATTTGCATATTAAGCTAATAAAAGTGTTCATATAATACATCTAATGTCTTTTGCACCAAAGTGCCCCCATTAACCCATCTTCATGGGCTTTCCAAATAAGTAGTTTACGTAAAGAAGATATAGGCATACATAATTTGTTATCTTTAAATAGAAATCCATCATGCCTAAAATACTTCTCAAATGCAACTTTCTTATAATTCTTAAAAAACACACCAAAGTCATGGTCATTAGCATACAAATCCTTAATATATTCAAACCCTAATAACTTGGCATCCAAGATAGAAAGAAAAGCAAACCTTCAGGATAATATATTGGTTACTACATTCTTTTTACCTCGTTTGTACCTTATTACATATGAACAAGACTCTATAAGTTGACTCCATTTAGCATGTCTTCTATTTAATTTTTATTTCCCTTTAAGGTAATTTAAGGATTCATGATCAGTATATATTACAAATTCTTTGGCCAAAGATAATTTTGCCATATCTGCAATGCCTTAACCAATGCATTCATCTCTTTGTCATATGTTAGGTATTTTAATGTAGTCCCATTAAGCTTCTCACTAAAAAATGTAATAGGTCTTCCTTCTTGCATCAAAACAGCTTCAATCCCTAAACCAAAAAGCATCACTTTCAATTTCAAAAGTAGAGCAAAATTAGGTAAAGCTAATAAAGGTGTACTAGTTAATTTAGATTTCAACAAATTAAAAATTTATCTTGCACCTCCCTTTAATGAAAACCAACACTTTTTTTTTTATAATAATTTTAGTTAGAGGCATGACCGTAGTGCTAAAATCCTTTACAAACCTCCTATAAAATCTTGTTAAACCATAAAAAGACCTTATCTCATTAAAATTAGATGGCATTGGACATGATTTTATTGCACTTACCTTTTCATCATCAACTTCAATTGTATTTTGCTAACTTGCCTTGATTGCACTTACCTTTTCATCATCAACTTTAATTCCATTTTGCTAACAACAAACCCTAGAAAGACAAGCTTAGTAGTATAAAAAGAACACTTTTTAAGTTAACATACAACTTCTCTTTTCCCAAAATATCAAAAACTATCCTAAAATGTTCTATATGCTCATATGAAGATTTAGAATAAACAAGAATATAATCAAAATAAACTACTAAAAATTTTCCTAAATATGCATGCAACACATGATTCATCAAATCTCATAA
This sequence comes from Omphalea diandra, assembly GCA_949677035.1. Classification (NCBI taxonomy): domain Eukaryota; kingdom Viridiplantae; phylum Streptophyta; class Magnoliopsida; order Malpighiales; family Euphorbiaceae; genus Omphalea; species Omphalea diandra. The sequence continues at coordinate 4,569 of CATIWR010664132.1, read as the reverse complement.
AGGGGCTAGGGGAGTTAGTTAAGCAAAAAGGCATCACTAACCCTTCATACAAACTATATCTTATTTTAAAAGTAGCTTTCCATTCATCCCTTTCACGCATCCTAATTGGATGAGAACCACTTTCAAATTAATTTTAGAAAACAGGTAAGCACTATGCAATTCATTTAAGATGTCATCTAACCTAAGAATTAGACATCTATATTTAATAGTTATCTTATTAATTGCCCTACAATCTATACAACTTCTCTAAGAACCATCCTTTTTAGGTACAAGTAAAACTAGAACAACACAAGGACTCATGCTTTCCCTCACCAAACCTTTTTCCATAAGCTCCTCTACTTGCCTTTGAAGTTTCTTTAGTTCTTTGAGATTGCTTTTATAGGTTGGACTATTAGAAATTTGAGAGCTCGAGATAAAGTCTATTTGGTTTTCTATATCTCTTAAAGGTGATAATCCTTTTGACACCTCTTCGGAAAACAAATCTACAAAAATCATGCAACAAAGAAAATAAAAACATTAGGAAGATGATTATTTCATCAACAAAAGAAAAGTAATTTAAATATCATTCTTTGAACAAAAATAAGATCATAGTTCATTTGGCTAAATAGACTTTCCTCACATGATTCTCTTTAGCATAAAAGCCTTTTTTCACATCTTATCCTTTTACATGACCCTCACATTTCTTATAGGCATCCCCTCTTTTCTCTCCTTTTCTCACTCTAACCTCATGTCCCTCTAGGGCTTTCTCACAACTCTCCTTTTATTATGTAATAATTTATTTTTCTCTCTCATGCACACTCTCTCTCTCTTTCTTTCTCTCAAAATTTATTGATACTCATAAATTTATTGAGGAGATAAAAAAAGATAATACAATGTGTCTTTGATCAAAATCAAACTCATATACATTAGAATACCCATCATGTTTTTCCATCTTATTAAATTGTCATAGGTGATCCAAAAGTATATAACTAGCTTGCATAGGCACCACATCAGATTAAACCTCATCCTTATACTTTCCTATGGAAAAAAAAAATCTAACTTGCCTAGTAACTTTAGCTTCCCTATAATCATTTAACCATTGTAAGTTATATGGTTTAAGATGTTTCAAAGTAAGTAAATTCATCTTTTCAATAAGATAGGTACTAGCCGCATTTGTGCAAATACTACTATCAATAATCACAAGGCACAATTTACCATTAATTATACATCTAGCATGGAAAATATTTTCTCTTTGCACTTAGTCATCCTTTATTTAGGCATTTAAGGAAAGCCTAACAATAAAAAGTTCTTTATTTGTTACCTTATCAGGGTCATCATCATCATCACTTGCATTTTTAGAGGAGACATCTCGGGATCGATTTCCACATCATGTTTATCATTGCTCACAATTTCACCATCTCTTATGATCATGGTTCTTTTATTAGGACAATCACATGCCATATGACCTCTACCTTAATAACTAAAATAAATAATTGAGTTTGTCTTATTAGGCAATAACTAAAATAAATAATTGAGTTTGTCTTATTAGGCTTCATTGGTTTGGCCTTGGGATGGTTGAGCTTCCCTCCTTTCTTTGCTTTTAGGTGGTTCAACCTCCAACTTTGTTATAAGCCTCTCAGTAGATTTCAACTTTTTAGTCTACAAAGAAAAAAGAAAATTAGGCTTAGAAAGCTTACCCTTTAGTTGTTTCTCCATCTTTAATACATTATGGTACAAGTCCTCTAAATCATTGTAGGGGTACATCTCCATTTAATTTGCAATTTCTCTATTAAGCCCACCAAGGAATCTCACCATTGTTTAGGCCATAGGTTCCTCAAGTTTAGCTTAGATTATAGTTATCTTAAGCTCTTGATAATATTCTTCAACACTCTTTGAACCTTATACAAGCATTTGTAATTTATTATGCAAATCCCTAGATACAAATATTTTTCTTATAACCCTTTTCATCTTTACCCAAGTACAAATAGGTTCATCCCCACATCTTTTTGTAGAGTACTTAATTTGATTCTAAGATAATCTATAAATTCTACAACAATAAGCTTAACTTTTTTTTTCCTCATTATAATTATGACAATCAAATATAGATTCTACTTTCTTTTCCCAAGATAAATAAGCTTTTGGATTAGTCTTGCCTTGCAAAGTAGGAATTTTTATTTTAGTTCCAGTTATATTGTAATAACCATATTCATTTACAAATCATGGCATCCATGTCTGAAAATACATATGCATAAAGGTGTTATTCATCATACATACACAATCCAACATGTATTTAATGTACATATATGTTAACTAATGTTCAAGGCTAGTGACTATAAAATGGTTTCTATCTAGATGTATATACATGACATAAGGAAAGAGAGAGTTCAAATTTAGTCAATGATCTATGGTTCATGTGTCTCTATGCAAAACTTTATGCACCAAGGTATCCAAACCTTATGCTTCAGTAGTTAAAAAATATAATTGAGATTTGGTGAGTGGCAACTGAATGAATAAAAATAATAATCAGATTCTTATAGCACAACCAACAATCAACTATCATTAGGATACATTACAAGTATAACAGCTAACTATGCAAGTGCAATAGATTTATTTTTGTCATGGCCTTACAAGGCAAACACCTCTCTCAAGAATTCATGTGATTCAAGTGATATTTGATTTTGCTGGCCAACATATAATAAGTGAATCATTTGATCAATAACATGTGCCAATGGGACATATTGGTCCATCTTCCACGTGATTTGTAAGTGTTTGACAAGTCGGTCACAACGTCCTTTTAGTTCCATATGCAAGTGTTCATAACAATGGTATACCAAGTAATCATTAGGCACATATAATTCTCATTTGGCTTGTATTCACTTGTAAAATGTAACAATTCAATCACATATACGTGTAATAGAACATAATCATATCATAAAATTATCACACATGCACATTAGAATCTAATTATGGTTTTTACTCACTTTTGATGTGACTAACCTTTATGGAAGGTTTACTTCTCTCTCCAGGGCTTCTTCAAAGTGTTGAGATCCTAACATTTGATACATACATGGTTATAAGTATGTCAAAATGATTATGAATGCTTGGTATGCAACTATGACATGATCCATGCAAGTGGACCTAGTGTTTATGCATATTTTCCTTATGTGGCAGCCTGAACTTGCTACACTCTCACAATAATAACTCTAGGTATGCTTATCTAAATGACTTCATTCTTTTTTTCAAATAAACTAGACATATAATCATATAACATAATTAAATGTGGTGAATTTTTTAATTTTTCCCTATTTCAATGTCATCTCAGTCTGAGTAGGTCTCACATTCTTAGATATATCTCAAATTGTACTAATAAAATTGCAAATGTGATTTACCAGAAGTTACACAACACATAAAAGACTATTTTTAATGTTTTAATCATTATATAATTCAGTCTATAAAGTCACCAAAACAAATGACCAATCTCAAGGTAAGCAGACTTTCAACATGGTGACAATCAATCATGATGAAGGGGGAAACATCTCAACAACCATGCTAAATTTGGCAAAAATATTTTATAGGTATGTAGATAATACATAAATATAAAACTTTCAAGTTTAACGCATCACCAAATTCCAAATTTATGGCTATTAAATTCTTAGAAAGCAGAATTAAAAGACATGTGAGGTTTCATTTGGGTGCAGGGTCAGTCATAATCAATGAGTCATATATCTTTCTACACAACAAATCAATCCAAACTGATTTACAAGTGTTTAGAGGGGATATAAACCTAAAAATTTCATGTTTTACAATTTATTTAAATCTAAACATAAAGTCATCAACATATAAGAAAACAGACAAACTGAGGTGATTTCAGTCGGTTGTGAACCAGCCCTATTGGAGGAGCCATAACTCCTCACACACACAAAATCAAGCCAAACTGTTTCATATTAATTTATATGGGGCATAAAGCTACAACTTTCATATTTTTCACTTTCCATAATTCCTCTTCTAGGATTATAAAATTAAGGGTACAAAATTATACTCTAACAACAAAACCGACACAATCAGCCATTGTTCTCTTGAATTACAACTTCCATCCGAGAGTTCTACCTTAACTACTTCATAATTCTCACTACCATGCATGATTAATATGTTATAAGGGGTTAATTTCATGTGAGAACAAGATAAATTAGCTTACCTATTTCCCTGAACCAGAAAACCTTAGGCTTCCTTCTTAGGCAGCTCACTCTTCTCCCTCTCCTTCTTTTTCTTCTTCTTTTTCTTCTTTTCCTTTTTTTCTTCCTTTGCTCTCTGTTTCTTCTGTTATACCTCCTATGTAAGCTCTGTATTATGATATTAAAGGGTAAAAAATTCCACTTGTAAACCTATTGTAACAAGACAAAATCATGGTGTTGTATTCTTATTGGTTGGAAGTTCACTTTCCCCTTTTAATCCCTCTTCTTCACTCCTTAAGCACCTCCATCCATCTCCTAATTCCTAGATGCTCCTTATACTTTAAAATAGGCTCTATAACACCATTATTTATGATGCTATAACAAGCACGCAATATAAAACAATTTGTCATGCAACTAT
>CATIWR010663990.1:0-13860 GCA_949677035.1 Omphalea diandra | reverse complement strand
TCCATTTTCTTGATTGTCTAGATATATATATATATATATATATATATATATATATATATATATATATATATATATATATATATGATAGTAAAGATTTATTATTGTTTTATTTTAACTTAAAAAGTATTAATAAATAATACACACACACACACACACACACGTATATATATAAGTTCATCATCCAATGTATGTTTGTATATTTGTCGTGTGTGATTCGTGTTAAGGTGTGAATGCATGCTCACCTAGTAGGTTATAAGAGTATTTAATATTCCCTCACTCTCAAGACTAACAATCTCAATTAATTTTTTAGGTAGTAGCTTATTCGATAGATTATTTATGGTAGTCCACAGTCCTTCATCTGCATGGACATATTATGTAATATTTTGTTTCAATTTTATTTAAATTCTAGACCTCCACAATTTAGAGTAGTAAGACTTACATACTGATGAATAGTGTGAATTGAAATACTATGTTTATTTTTACCATATTAGCGTGGATTGTAAGGATTTAATCCATCTTTACCAACACTTGATGATGTATATCATGACTGTATATGTAAATCATGGTGGATGTTATTTATTATCCTTGTAAAGCTCTAATAATTAATAATTAAAGATTAACTGAGGATAAGATAGAATATGCTTGCTACTGGTTTTGGAGGCCTTAAGCCTACCAATGCTTTAGCATCGGTGATGGCCTAAATGAGATCGTGACAATAAATATAAAAAAAAAAAAAAAAGCTATGAATAAGAGAATGAGGATAAAGTGTATGTAAAGTAAAGGTTAAACTCAAATATTCAAAAGAAAGCACAAACTCATAATAGAATCAAAATTGAAGAGTACAAACTTAGAGTCAAAGGTAATCTAAGAAAAGTAGTAAATCTAAGAAATTAAGTAAATATAAACTAATCTAAGTTTGAGCTAGAGATATAAAAATAATAGAGTTGTGTTATTTTATTTGTGAGAGTCTTTTCCTTCTTTCTTAAATGGGGGTATTCATAGGCCAAGGTAAATAACTCTCACCACCCATTATTCTACATTTGGCACAAATTTTGATGTTGATTCTTTGATATTATAAGATACTGAGCACATTTCCTCATCATAAATGATCAATTCAAAATGAAGTGATGATGACCAATTAATGTGCATATGCCATCCTTCATTATTCTTGGCATGTCATAGCTCTTTCTTTAATGAGTGACACTTGGTAGGCATGTCACTTTTATGAGATCATATAAAAAGCCATCGTGAATGCATAATTATTGCCTCACTTAATTCAATAAAATGACTTTTGTGACATTATCACTATTGATTTTTCAAGTAATGGTGCCCATAAAACAACATGACTGCAACAAAGGGAATTAGCCTTGAAAAAGTTTCTAACTTGGCATCAATTTTTGAGAAATAAAGAGATTTGGAAAATGGGTTGCACATCTATGTATAGACCTCCAACATCCTCATTTTCTTTTTAGATCTAATATGAAAGTTGAATACATCCTGGTAAAGGTGTCAGACACTCTAAGATGCTCCGATATTAGTCCTGTATCTTTTCTTATTGTCTTTTATTTTTTAATATATTTTTAATCATTATCTTATTTTTATTATTTTCATTTAAAATTCCTACTTAAATAATGATAAAAACATCTAATAGATGTAGAAAACTAAATTAATAATGAACTCATAGATTATAGGAGTAAAACTACAACTAAATTAATAATGAACTCATAGATTATAGGAGTAAAACTACAAATGCAAATAAAATGAAAAAAAAATAGAGTAAAACTACAAATGCAAATAAAATGAAAAAAAAAAAATATCATTCATAGGTTAATGGGGAATAAAAATTGCAAAATGCATATTGATTTATGGGTTCAAACAAAACTAAAATATGCAATAAAAGTAACAATTTGTTCATGATTTTAAAGTAAACAATAATAAATAATTTTAACGTAAACAATAATAAATAACACATATATAAATTAAATTTATAACAAACATCATTATATTTATATCAAATAGATATAACAAATGAATAACTAATTACAATTATCACAAATGAATTAAAGTTATATTTTCAAGATTAATATTGCATATTTTCTAATTAAACGTGCTATATATATTCTAATTACATAAAATATTTAGATTAAACACGCTGATTAACTGATTAACATAAAAACATAAAAATATCTATAATAAATATGATAAGAAAATATAAATAAGTGAAGAAACACATTGAACGAAAGCAAAACAAATAATCAACTGAACTAAAATGAAAATATTCTTAAATATTATTTTAATCAGTTTAGTCCAAATTCTAAATCATTTTACTGTCAATTTCACCAGAATTTAAATTTTAGACTAAATCAATTAACTTTAAAAACTTTATTTTACATTTTCAATAATTTTAAATTAAACTCAAAGGATGATCACAATATATAAATATAAGCATAAATTCAATCATAACAATAATTAGATTCATAAAATTAGAAGAAACTCATAAAATAATATAAGATTATATGAGAATTCAATGAATTAAATTTGATAATCAGAGTTATTACCCTTATAGTTTTCATAGGATTGGAAAAAATCTATGGCTCTAAATCCTCTAATTTCAGTGCATGCTTTGAACTTGCAAGAAAATAACTGATAAAGGATTTGATTTTACAGATTAAAACTCTATTTTTAAAATTATCTAAACTAGATTTGTAATTTCTTAGAATTTCTCTATTGATTTTATGCCCCATTATTCCTCATTTTTTTTGCCTTTTTTTTCCCCCTTATTTTTACTCTATTATATTACTTTTAAATCCATCTTACCTCTGCCCCCAAATTTTTTGTTGTCTCCTTTTTTGAAATGAAAGAAAGCTAAAACCTTCCCCTTCCATCCCTCTAATATGTGGCCCCTAACTCGTCCAAAATAAATTATTTTTAGAGGCAATTTTTTATTTTAAAATATTAAAATTAAGAAAATAAGGTGGAACACAACTAGGTTCCTTGAAACTGTGAGTTCATTGGAGCCCTTTAATTTTTTTCTCTTTGCTCGATTTTTCATCCTATTTTCAGTTTTTGAGATCCTAAAATTTCATTATTTTTACTCAATCAAGCTCAATTTTTCAAATTTAATTTTGAAAGCATGTAATTTAATTCCAAGTATTTTTAATTTCTATCAATTAAAACTAGGTGAGCTTCTTGAGACGCTAGAGGCTTTGAATTTTTGAGAATTTGCTTCGATCTATAAAAAAAATACTGCTTGAATTTCATCATTAGGTCTAATTATTCGAAATTTAAAAATTTGCAACTCTAGATTGCCTCCTAAATGGATGATGTTATTTGAAAACAAAATTTTTGTAAAATAACATATTTCAAACAAAGCATAATATATCAAAGCAAAATATAAAAATGAATAGAAAAAACCCAAGGATAGGTAACCTTGATTCAGTCATATTAGTACCCTCAAAAGAAAACATTACCAACTTTTCTCTCAGACTGGAAGTGATCATTATCAGTTATGATGGTGCAAGGGAGATATGGTAATTTAAAAGTAGATTTTTATGTGTATTAGGCTAATTCAGTTTTAGTTGGTGGAATTTCATGACAAGTTCTCCCACAATCATTTATGCTATGGTTGGGCATTTACTGAAAGTTACAAAAGGCATCTAGTTTGTGATTTCATGGTAATGGGCTAGGTAATGCCCTTGAATTAAATGGTCATAGTAAACCCTTTTCCTTCAGCTTCTCTAAAGCATTGTATAGTAGAATACCTAGGTTTGTAGAATAGCATCGTCTTAATACAACCGCATCAACTATTTTTTTTTGGCATCAGCTTATCTTTATAGTATAGTCCTTCTTCTAGTATATTGCTTTTTAGTCTTAATCTCTAATTCTTCATCTTGGATAGCAAAATCATAAAGATCTTAAAAATTATGTAAAGGAAATACTCTCAAGCGATTTCTAATAAAATGATTATCATTTGGACTTAATGTTTTCAACGGAGCAATTACTTATATGAGCAATAATAATCTTCTATTTACGTATGTAATCAAAGAGCACACAAGTCAAATTTTTACTTCCATTCCAACTATATCTTTATAATGTTTATTATTTAGATCAAACATGAATATCTCCTTTTCATCTCAATTCATAGCAATAAATTAATCAAATGGTGATCAACATTCAGTAGCATCAAACATAATAATAAATACTTCGCAAACATAAAGAAAATTACTTCATGTAAATTAAATAATCAAGATCTAAAGTAGCATCAATCTAAACTGGTTAAATTAACCTAACATATAAAAAAACAAAAACAAGAAAACTAATACGAATATTAAAAAAAGAAAAAAGAAGGATAAAACTATTTGAAGTGTAAAATTTTCTCTCATAAATGTTGTTGTCACCAATTTCTTTCTAGAGGGATTTCTTCAACCTCCCTAATGCTCTCCTCTCTTGAATTCCTTGAGTCTCTTTCTATGCTAAGATTATGATATCTTATAGAAAAATAGTTCTCAGCCTTTTTTCTTTAGTAATCTACATAATTAGGAATATATGCCCAAATTTTCTCATTTAATATTGTCCTCTTTAGAATAAGACAATAATTAACATTATATACTCATTTTTGAAAGATTGGGGTAGTCTTAGAATAATAAAAAAAAAATTTCAATTATTCTCAATTAATATTTTTCGATGGAGCAATTGCTTATATAAGCAACAATATTCTTCTTTTTACGTAAGTAATAAAAAAGCACACAAGTCAAGTTTTTTACTTCCATTTCCAACTATATATTTATGATCTTTATTATCTAGATCAAGCATGAATATCTTCTGTCCATTTCAATTCAAAGTAACAAATTAATCAAATGATGATCAAGCATTCAATAGCATTAAGTAAAAAATAAATACTTTGAAAACATAAAGAAAATCACTTCATGTAAATTATATAATCAAGATCTAAAGTAAAATCAATCTAACCTAGTTAAATTAATCTAATATATAATAAAAATAAACAACAACAAGAAAACTAACAAGAATATAAAAAAAAAGAAAAAAAGAAAAAACGAGGACAAATCTCTTTATATGCAAACTTCTCTCTCATAGAAGCTGTTGTTATCAATTTCCTTCTCGAGGGGTTTCTTCAATCTGCCCAAAGCTCTCCTCTCTTGAATACCTTGAGTCTCTTTCTATGCTAAGATTATTATATCCTATAGAAAAATAGTTCACAATCCTTTTTCTTTAGTAATCCACGTAATTAGGAATATACCCCCAAAATTTCTAAATTAATATTGTCCTGTTTAGAATAAGAAAATAATTAGCATTATATACTCATTTTTGCAAATTGGGATAGTCTTAGGATAATAGAAAGACTTTACAATTATTCTCAATTAATTCTATTTATAGAATAGGAAAGAAATCATAAAAAAAATGATATATATACTTTATTCACATTTTTACCTCATATGGACTTGTAAACTCACTATTTTTCACTTAAACAGATATAACTTCTTCTAGAATATTCTAATTTGTGAACCATTTGAAGCATGGAAAACTAAACACATAAAAATTTCACATATATTTTTCTTTTACTTGGTCAATATAGTTTTATTTTAAAATCTGCAGCTAAAATTTTGAATTTGGCTTTTTTTTCTTTATTTTTTTCAAAACCTAACCAAAATATTAAAATAACATAAAATAAAATTAATACACAAAAAATAAGAGAATTAACTTAAAATTAAGTATTAAAGGCATGTGTGTGTATCAACAAATCAAATATCCCCAAAGTTAATTTTTTGCTAGTCCTTGAGCAAAATTAAAACTCTATGTAAAAGATGTGCTCAAGTTATATTCCAAGATGACCTAAATAAATCTCAACCTATATACTAATAAAAAAAATTATTATTCATGAAACTCAATTTTAATCCAAAATTTGACTTTATCAAACTTGAAGTCCTTAAGGTGTGTGTAATTAGTCAATATTAAGTTCAATTTATGTACTTCAAAATAGATCAAGATTAACAAACTAAGTCAATTTCTAAATGTAACACCCAACAAACTAAGTCAATTTCTAAATGTAACACCCTAAAATTTGCAAATTATATTTTCTCTAGAGTTATGAATATGAGTTATTAAAATATATTCGATAATTAGAATTTTAAATTTAATTTGAGTATTTAAATAATATAAGAGTAATTTATATTAGAGAAAATGATTTGGGTTCATATGTATATAATTAGTATTGTAATTAATTTAATTTTAAGAATAGTAAAATATTTTAAAGTTAAATTTCAATTTATTTAAGTACATTTGATTATGATATTATATTGTATTTCTAAATTTAAAATTTATTCATGTTATTTATGTGAAAATTTTGTAGAGGTAGTAATAATGATAATTATTATTAAAAATATTTTAAAGTGAGTTTCAATATTATATTATGTATGATTTATTTATAGTGAGATTTTATTTAAGTAGAGTTGGTAATAATAAAGTATTTTAATTTAGAACTCAATTATTAAAAAAGTGTTTGTGAAGAAAATTATTTTTGTTTATGTATGAATATAGTTTTGTTGGTGGAGTAAAGAGATAGAGAAGAGTAGAGAAACAGATACACGATTTATAGTGGTTCGGGTATAATCGACCTTACGTCTAGTCCTCAATTCTCTGCAATTGGGTGTTCCACTATCTTCAAATGCTGTTTCTAAGCTCACACCTAACGTTTACACTTGTGTTTTCAAGGCTCACACAATAATCTTTACACTTGTGTTTTTAAGGCTCGCATAACAACCTCTCTTTAGTGTTTTTACAGGCTCACACTACAACCTTTACAAATGATGTTTATGCTCACACCAAACAATCACTTAAAGAATAAAAAAGATTGAGTAGCAAAATTACAAGAGTTTGGATTACAAATTAATGAATTCTCTTGTATTTACATCTATTTGGTGAGGTATTTATAGCCTCTACCCACCAAAGAGACGTTGCAATAAAACTGATAGCAAATCTCCAAAGTATACTAGATAGATTTTGCATTAAATGCTTGTTAGGCTTCATTCGCAGTTGCTACTACTCTTTTGCAGTCATGATTTTCCAATTTTCCATACGAGAGGCCAAAATTGCATTGAAAATCCTTGTTTGTGTCTAACAACTAGTTTATGTGTCATCTTCTCATTGGGTCTCTAGGAAAATATAGTTGTTGCCTTTTATCTGCTCAGAAAAGTAGCAGTTGCGATTTTTCTTGGATAAGGCGCGACTGAGGACGCGAATTCATCTATCAAAATGTTCACCTTCTTCTTCATGATTCGTGGTCGCTACCCATAAGTTGCCATCGCGATTTTTGTCTTCCAACGGTCATCTAGGACACTTGTTATGCTATGGTTATGGACTTGATTTCCTATTAAATTACTTCCAAATTTGCGATCGCGACTAAGGCGTGACACACACTGTAAATTCGTCTGTGACTTTGGCACTCCCATCTTTGGATAGGTTGCGACAAAGAAGTGGCCCGTGAATTCGCCTGTCCTATTTTTCAACCTGCCTTAATCTAAGTCGCGGTCGCAATATTTGAAATTGTGATCGCGAATTAGGAGACATTTTGCTTTCTTTAGAGATTATGGACTTCATCCAACTTGCAATTTAGAGACTAACTAAAAACTGCAAAACAACACTTAATTGAAACATTAGAATTGATCAATCTCCTTTGTCAAGATCAAAAGAGGTCCAAGATTTAGGATTAACCATCCTAGTCCAACAATCTCTCCCTTTTTGATTTTGATAACATGGATGATCCAAAGGGAAAATAACACAGAAATATGAAGTTGAAGTGAAGTATGATTCAATGAATCTGAAGGTAAAACTTAATGTAAAATTTCCTCAGTTCGATAGTTTGATGCTCCGCTCAACTTATGCTATTTTGCAAATTATTTTCTCTTCCTCTTAGACTTAGATTGTTTCTAGTTTCTATCTCTCCCCCTTTGGCAATATCAAAAAGAGGGTGTAGAGATAAAAGGAAAATGAAAACAAGCATAAGTGTACATAATGAACAAAATAAGAATGCAAATTAGAAAGATAAAATGCATCAATCACATAAGACAAGAATTTGCAAAGAAACACAAATTTATTTATTTATAACTGTAGGATCACAATATTTTGAAACATAAACACAAAAATAAGAAAATACAAAGGATCCCTAATTTAGAAGGATGAAGAATCATCATCATCTCCAGAAGTTTCTTCTTCTTGCTCATGTGTGGCTCCTTCTGCTTCGTCCCCATCTTCAACTTCTTCATTGCCATCTTCATCTTATGAATCTTCAAATTCGGTGTAGTCCGGAAGATGGCAAGGAGGAACCCCTAACTTTTCTTGAAGATCCACCATGTCACTATGAAGATATGAGAGAAACAGGAATCTGCTTTTCATCATTCTCAACATCTTGTCTGGATTCCGATTAATGGTGGCAAAAGACAACTTGGACTTGGGTTTAGGTTGAGGAGGAGGGACTAGAATTGCTCCTTCTTTAATGTGGAGCCTTTTCCTCTTAGATGCTTGTGAAGTTTCTATTTTCTTGGCCCTAAATGCACCTAGGGTGTAGGCATAAGTATCCGGGTGTATGGCTTTGGCATTTACTAGGTAAGTGAGGTCAAGAAAATTTTAGGAAGAAAGAAGCTTCTTAGTGAGGAATTTTTTTTTTCTTCATCAAGGGCTCCAACGAAATGGTATATGACAGTGATGTGTGAAGGCAGAAGGAATTGACTTTTGGGTTTTGTACTCATGTGGATCAATTGATGCTTAAGGTATCAATTAGTTTGTATGGGTTTATTTTTGACAAGGTAGAAAAGGAATGCCAAGTCTTTTTGGGACACTTTTCTCCTTATCATCACCCCTTGTGCTGATGGAAAAGGTGATGATATGATGGAGTATCCAAAGGGGTAGGGATTTGATGTGTTGGCCAAAGAGGAGCGAGGGTCGTGTTTTGTTTCTATGGAGATTTTCGACCAAAACTTGGAATAGATAACATCAAGAGTGGAGATTATGAAAATGATGTTTTCTCTGACTTGTACATTGAAAAGAGAAGAAAATTGTTCAAAGCTTATGAAGAAAGGATCACCAAAGGCCCGAAATACTAACCCTTATTGACCTTCGGGAGATTCGAATTTATGACTAAGTTGGACGGTGTACATAAATTCTCGTACAACTTTTTCGTATCCAGGTTCATCTAGAAAGATGAACTCGTTCCAACTAAGATTGGAGAGAAAAACCCATATTTCATTGTTTATGCTTAAGGTTTCTAATAGAAAAGTGGAAGAGATCTTATTAGGGAGGATAATCTTAGAGGAATTAGCTTTATATCTTTCCTTCTCCACCTTAGTAACTCTTTTCATGAGTTAGAGTGCAGGGGGTGCAGAGGGTTGAGCCACTGCTTTTCTTTTTTCTGCTCTAGAGATCTTTTTTGGGGCCATTGCAAGAGATGAAGAGAATTTGGAAGAATTTGATGCTTTAAAGGTAAGAGAGTTTGAAAGTATGATGAAATGATGAAAATCACTGTTTGGAGGTCTTATATAGCCATTGAAAAGGTATACAAACGGCTAGAAATGGTTTAATGAAAAGTTGAAAATGGTTGGCGATCAAATCACTTAATTAGCAGGTGGTTACCTAAATTTGTATCCGCGAAATCATGCGTTGTGACTGTAAATTACAAAAAATGTGAGTAACGAATAAATTGTACTCGAGAATATGTGCCTTAAAGGTTAAAACTTTAAAAATTTGACCAAAATTCGTGATGGAGCGAAAATTTCGCTGCTGCGAATTAATGTTTGATAGCTGGGTGATTTCGACTTATAATTCGCGACCATGAAGAAAGGATAACGATCCCGAATTGTGAGTCAGTAAGGATAAAGATGAAAAACCAAGTTTTGAAAGAATCAAAATTGTCATCCATAAGGAAAAATCCACTAAAAAAAATCATAAATACAAATAACAACCAATACACAAAGCATTCATACATAAGATCAAAATTTTCACTTTAGGGATCTTCCATCAAGCATTCCTAATTCTCTTTTAATGAAGTTCATTCTTTCTTCATTTAGAGGTTTAGTGAAAATATCTACAAGTTGATGATTTGTGTCAATAAATTCTAACACAACATCACCCTTTTACACATGATCTCTAAGAAAATGATATCTTATATTTGTGTGTTTACTCCTAGAGTGTTGGATGAGATTCTTAGAGAGATTAATAGCACTTGTATTATCACATTTAATAGGAATGTGATTAATCACTTTGCCAAAATCCTTCAATTATTATTTTATCCAAAGGACTTGGGTGCAATAATAACTCGCAACAACCTACTCGGCTTCTGCGATGGATAAGGCAACCGACACTTGCTTTTTACTAAACCAAGAAACTAGACATTCTCCTATAAATTGGCAAGTCCCGAAAGTGCTTTTTCTATCTAATAGGCTACCCATATAATCCGCATCCGAATATCCTACGATACTAAAGGAAGAATCCCTAGGATATTATAACCCTAAGTGAACTGTGTCATGTAAATATTTAAAAATCCTCTTAACAACATTCAAATGAGACTCTTTAGGAGAGGATTGGAACCTAGCACACATACAAATGTTAAACAAGATATCTAGGCTAGAGGCAGTAAGATAAAACAGAGATTCGATTATACCTCGATATCTCTTTTCATCTATCGTCTTGCCCAATTCATCCTTATCTAGCTTGATGGTACCACTCATTGGGGTTTTAGCTACCTTGCAACCATCCATGCCAAATTTCTTGAGTATCTCCCTTGTGTATTTGGCTTGGTTGATGAAGATCCCTTCCTTAGATTGCTTGATTTGTAGACCAAGAAAGAACTTGAGCTCTCCCATCATGCTCATTTCAAATTCCCTAGTCATATACTTAGCAAAATCCTTACAAAGAGATTCATTAGTAGCACAAAAAAATGATATCATCAACATAGATTTGAATAATTAATTTGTCATGTTTGTGCTTTTTAACAAATAGTGTGGTATCCACCTTTCCTTTTTCAAAATCATTTTTCAAGGGAAATGAATTAAGCCTTTCATACCAAGCTCATAGAGCTTGTTTCAAATTATACAAGGCTTTGTTCAATTTAAAAACATGGTTTAGAAAATAAAGTGACTCAAAATCGGGAGGTTGTTTAACATAAACTTCCTCATTAATGATTCCATTCAAAAATGCACTTTTCACATCCATTTGAAAAAGCTTAAAATTCATGTGACATGCAAAGGCTAAAGGAATCCTAATGGCCTCTAATCTTGCTATGGGGGTAAAGGTTTCATCATAATCTATGCCTTCCTCTTGGTTGTATCCCTTAGCAACCAATCTAGCTTTATTTCTAGTGATGAAACCTTACTCATCTAACTTGTTCCTAAACACCCACTTACAACCTATAATTGGGTGTCCTTTAGGCCTAGGGATAAGTTCTCATACTTTGTTTCTCTCAAATTGATTGAGTTCCTCTTGCATAATAAGTACCAAACTCTCATCATCAAGAGCCTCATCAATTAATTTTAGCTCAAGTTAAGAAACAAATGCAAGATTATTATCTGAAAGATTAAGTTGAGATCTAATACTTACACCCTTAGATGTATCACCAATGATCAAGTCCTTGAGGTGATATTTGAAATATCTCCAATCTTTGGGTAGATCTTGGCTTAGCTCTACTTGTTGTCGATGTTGTTGGTCTTCATCTACTCTTGATGAATCACCTTCTTCTTTATCTTCTTTTCTTGTAGAATTTTCCAATTCCAACTTCTCAAAGTCACCTATATGATCATCAATAAAAACACAACATTTTTGGCTTTGTGAGAGGCATGGTGTTGATTCCCCATTTGGCAAGGACCACATGTCTTGTCTTTGGAGAAATTTAGTTTGGGAAGTCTTTTCACTAACTTTCCTTTAGATAGGCTTTGAAGAAGAACCATGCTTGCATGTCTAAGCCTTGTATGCTATAACCAAGCTTTATTGCTTAAAGACATAAGACACTTAAAGGATTGACTAGCCAAATTGTCTATGTCAATTGAGTAGGTATTGCCTTTCCTTTTACCCTTGAAAATAACCTCATCATCCACTAAAGTGGTGACTCAGCAATCCCTAGGATCAAAGGTGACTTTGTTACCTTTGTCACATAATTGACTTGCATTCAATAAATTATGTTGTAAGCCACTAAATAAAGGAACATTATCAATTAAAGAGCAACCATTCTTACCAATGGTTCTAATGCCTATTATCTTTCCCTTAGCATTGTTACCAAATGTGACATCTCCACCTTCTTTTTCCTTTAATGTTGTGAATAGCTTTTTATTTCCAGTCATATGCTTGGAATATCCACTATCTACATGCCAATTGCTTGATTTGGTGGCTGCCGCACTCCCCTACATAATAAAAGTAAGTTAGCTTTTCTTAGGTACCCAAGCATACTTAGGTCCTAGGGGAGTAGGATTTGAAGGGACCTCTAGTTTGAGGTGAGCCTTCCTAATATAGCAATGAATATTGATGTGTCCAAATCTCATGCAATAATGGCATTAGAGTTTAGACTTGGGAGTCTTTCTCCTATGCACATGTTTAGTATGAGTAGGAGGCTTTCTCATACCTTGACCATATGAATGCATGCATGTACATGTATGATGAGTAGGAATAGAGAGTTTCTTATGAGAATGACCATACTTTTTGTTTGTACATAGAAGCATGGTTAGCTCTTTGAGTATTGGCTCTAGAGCTTGGGGGAGCCTTACTTTTGCCCTTAGGCTTAGAAAGCTTAGTGCTAGGAGCACTTTTCTTCCTAATTACCTCAAACCTTTGAGGTTTGAGGTTCTAATGCTCTAACAAATGTGGTTTGAGATGATGAAGAGGCTCCATTGAAGCCTATACCATGTCTAATTAGTGGTGGTATTTGTGACACAATCAATATGTCCAAGGCTTCTTTTCCTTATGGAATTTAGAGATTGAGGTTCTAAGCTCAATAACTTCTCCCTTTAGAGTGTCATTCTCCTTTCTTAGTGAAGCCATTGAAGAAGATGATGTAAAAAGACTATCCACATATTTTTTGAGCTCATCATTAAATGCTCTTAATTCTCTTACAATGTCATTGAGGGATTTATAATAATCCTCTAATTTTTGACATTTTCTTTTGTAAGAGTTCATTTGTGACTTGTATTTTTCACATCTCATAGTTAGAGCCTCTAGAAGCTCTTCATTTATTTCATCAAATTCAAAATCAGAATTAGAATGGGAAGAAGTACTTACCTCATTAGTAGAATCTTTTTATGCCATGAAACAAATATTGGCAACTACTCCTTTATCCTCTTCTTTACTTGAGATGTCATCCCAAGTGGCTGAAAAGCTCTTCTTCTTCTCCTGGTCCCATCTCTTCTTCTTCTTCTTTAATTTGGGACACTCATACTTGATGTGGCCTTGTTTGCCACATTCATAGCAAGTGACATCGTTAGATTTTTCTCTTGGACTAGGAGTTGTCTTCTTGAAACCTTTTCTTTCTTTTCTTCTTTTGATGAACTCCTTTGTCCTCCTTGAAAGCATTGCTAGCTCCTCTTCTTCCTTGTCACTTTCTTCATCACTCGAGGTAATTTCTACCTCTTTCTCCTTTGTTAAGGATTTATAAAGCAAGGGTTCTTCTTTCTTTTTCTGACAATGGATAGGAGCTTATTCATCATTTCAGTGATGCTTTCATTACCATTCATCATGAATAGCTCCCATTCGATCACATACATCTCCAACAGGCTTGACTTAACTAGTGTTGTGCCTTCATGGTAGTTCTCAAGTGTCTTCTAAATGGCATATGTTGTTTGACAATATTGCACTCTTCCAATCTCTTCT